>QANY01013809.1:0-93386 GCA_003255025.1 Datisca glomerata | reverse complement strand
GGGGGGGGGGGGGGGGGGGGGGTTGGCGGAGATGTTAACTTTTCCGCATAACTCGTTCCTCAAGTTTCTTTGTGCAGTTTCTAAAGTTTTTTTCGTTTCATTGAAGATTCTGGAAGTGTTAATTTTACTGCGTTCTATTTCTGATGGGTGCTTGCTTTTTTAGATTTAAGTCGTAGTATTGCATGCATTCTTGTTGTTACTTCCTGTTTATAGTCCTCATAGCAGTTTCTTCTTCTGATTTCTCGACTTCAATGGGCTCTGAGATTTTTCTCTCAATATGGTAATTTTCTTCCAATTATGATTGTTTGCCATCATACTATGTTGGTCTTGTTGCTTATTTTGCTTCACTATTTTTGGAAAAGAGGAACATAAGTTGTTTATGTATGATCGTCTTTCATTTGATGCAAGTATACTTTGGTCTCAGCCCATTGTTTGTCACTTGGAAGAAAGTTGTTAATGGCGGTGAACCTCGTTTACGTGGATGTATTGGAACTTTAGAAGCTCGTGGCTTGGTTAATGGCTTCAAGGATTATGCTTTGACCAGGTACTATTTAAACGATATAGATGACCCTTTCTCGCATTATGAGTTTTAACCGGCAATGTTATTTGTAGGCAAATCGTTTTATTTCTTTAAACTCATAGTCTATATCAGAAGAATATACACCGAATTTTACATTTCTCATTATGTGTAGAAGTTCAAATACATCACGGAAGAAAAAAATTATTTTTCCTATTTATTTTGTAAATTACTTAGTAAGACTGTATGCCACTTGGGTTGACACAGTGGTTAGGCTCCTACACCCACACCATGAGGTCGTGGATTTGAGTGATAGAACACCCAAATCTTCAAGATGAGTTGACACAGTGGTTAAGCTTCTACACCCAACCAGAAAAAATACATTTATTAGCAAAACGACTTACGTTTTGGATATACTAGCAGGAATCTTAAGGGAACTAGGCGGAAGGTTAGTTTTAATTAAAATATGTAACTTCAAGGTTAGGAATGACATAAATAAAACTTTAGGGTTAGAAATGACTGAAAGTGTGAACTTGAAGGGTGGGTTTTGTAGTTTTCCCAAAAGAAATATATTGATTTTAAGTATTTTTTAACTATTACTTCAAATCATTCTCCTTGATTATCGGTTCTTGATATTCATTGCTCTTTCCATTTTTCCATAACGACAAATATGAATGTCAACTATGTTGCTTCATGCCGTTCGTCCACCCATTAGTTCCTGCCAATACATCAAGCAGCTTATGAATTGTTTTAACAAACATCTTGCAGTGCTTTGAGGGACCGCAGATTCCCCCCAATACAGGCCAAAGAGCTACCTTCTTTGGAATGCACGGTTTCCATTCTGACTGACTATGAAACTGCTAAAGATCATCTTGACTGGGAGGTATGCTCTCTTACTCTCTATGTTAACTGTTAAGCCTTAGCACATGAGTTAGGATTTAGGACTGCTGGCACATGCTTTTAACTCAAGCTCCATATTAATCTCACACGCCTTTTGGCCATCTCCTTTGGCTGTGTAGGCCTTTTCACAATCAGCCTCACTCGTAAAATTAGGTAAGGTGTGTTAGTGTTTTTTGTGTTTCTTCCCCTCCCCAATTTCGGTAAATATTGTTGCAGGTTGGAAAGCATGGCATTATAATCGAGTTCACTGATCCTGAGTACAATACAAGGCGAAGTGCTACATATTTGCCTGAGGTCGCTGCTCATGAAGGTAAAGTCTTTTTGTCTTAGCACTTCAAATTTAGTGTGTGGAGAGATTCAAATTGAAGAAGAAATTCATTTGGGCAAATTTAATTCGTTTCTTGCTGAATCATTTTCTTGGGAAGGTAAGAAATAAGATTCATGCAAAGATAATATTTATTTTCAGTCCTTCCAAGAATTCAGTTAAGCATGAGCAATGTGATGTTATGTTTAATTGCTTATCATGTTTTACCAAATACGACGTGCTCCAGTTTGATTGCATTGTAAAGCTTCCTCATCTTAGCTGCAATTTGGTAACAGGTTGGACGAAGATTGAGGCAATAGACTCACTGATACGTAAAGCAGGGCACAACGGCTCTATCACCGAGTCGTTGAGGAAGCGTATAAGACTAACCCGTTACCAGAGCACACTATTTACCATGCACTACAATGAATATCTCTCTCATATCAACGGTACAAGAAGCTCATCTCCGACTATCATAGGGGCGAAGCCTAGCAACTATTGATTATTCTTCCCAAAACTGCTTTTGCCAAGGATTGAAGAAAGCTAGTTTGGGTCTAATTTAAAAACAACTATTTAAAAGGAAGAAAGTATGGATTGGAAGCTGAATGATTGTTGTGCATCTGTTTACGTCATTGTCTTCAAATTCATTTGATTCTGAAGAAACTAAGTGTGTGAAAGTAAACACTACTTGTCTAGTTATCTCCATGTTTGTTGTTGATTTTAGTTGGTTGCTACTTTGAAAAAGATGCAGCTTCTCTGATAAAGCTGTACTGTGTATTACTTAATGAACTTCCAATTATCTTCTCATAGTGTTTAGATACTATATTTTGCTATGTCTGTCAGCAAACAATCATTGTTGTTTAGATTAAGAACTGACTGAGATGCTTTCCTGTTTTTGACGAATATGGTTTATGTTATACTATTAGGGTAGTAGTAGATGTGTCTGATACGGATTGGGTTTCTCTCCTATCAGACTAAATTTTTGCTAAATTACTAAAATCCAATTTATATTGAAAATCAGCTGTATAGTGTATGATGATAATTAACATGATTTGTATCTATGATGATGATATCATGCTGATAAATTTCCAAGTATGAGAAAGTAAATAAAATTTTAGCTGAAAGGGATTTTTTGGTCGTATAACAATCGGGAGAAGTATATTTACCTGCTTAACTTAACTATGAGGAATATATTTAATTTGTTTGTAACAATTTTAATAATTCAAATTTTTAAAAGGTTTTAAAAATTAAATTTTCATCATGGCATGTACTCATCAGTGTATTTGTTTGTCATGCGCTTACCGTAATCCGCATTCGCCTGGCGCCGGTAGAGAGAATGTTAACTTTATAAATTTCTGAAGGTTTTAGTTATTACAAAATAAAAGTTTAAAAAATTACTAGAAAATAAAGTAAAATGTTTCCAAATTTATTAAAGTTTTAGTTATTACAAAATACTTATGGCCGTCGAGATTCAAGTATACTCTATATTTATCTTTAACAGAGGGATTTTGTGTATGAGAAAAGAATCAGACTGTAATCTGAGAAAGATACTGTAATATGCTATTCTGAGTTGTTTTAGTTTGATGAATATTTTTATAAGTCCTAACAGCGGCTCTCTAAGAAGATGGTTGAGGCTTATCTGGATATTGAAAATATGCATTAGACTGATCAATTGAGATCATAGTGAGACGATCACGATATGATCTAGAGAGAAAATGGTAGCAGGTATGCTCATCGGTATAATGAGATTGGAGTTTAGAGGATGAGTAAGAATAAAAAGGATTTGAAAAGAAGGAAAGGTTATAGGAGCTGCGGAGGTCGAAAATTACTAGAAAGTAAAGTAAAATGTTTAATTAATTAAGTGATGCATGTTTTTATGGTTAGAGAAATTTCCATGCAAAATATATAACGAAATTAAAACCCCAATTGTTTCAACGATTCTTGACTTTTTTAGGGAGTGAAAGATTTTTCTACCCTTTCTATTACAAATCACTCAAAGCTCTCTCTATGTGGGATTCTCCCGTTCATCCTCTCCATCCACTGTCTGTTGCTGTTGTGGTTCTCCGTCGCCCCTCCAATTTGAGAAACCCCGATCAAGAAATTTCAATCAGGAAATGGATACCGTTACATCTGAAATTTAGAACTCAAATTTACAGTTCAAGAGAAATTTTCAGACGCGGTGGGTCTAGGGCCTGAAATTTTCAGAACAAGTGTAAAATATTACCTTGTCTTCGAGCTGCACCACGAGCTTCTTCACGCGGAAGGAAGGAAGGAACGCCGCCGATCTGTGAAGCCGAAGGGAAGAAGATGAAAGATGGAATCAAAGGGTTAGGGTTTTAGGAAAAAGCTTGGAACGGAAATGTTGCTCTTGAAGGTGAAATGGGAAAAGTGCAGAGTAAAGAAAGAATTAGAGAGACAATTGTTACATAATTTTTTCGAATTATTAGTTAAATTTTGTTTGTTCTGTCCTGTGAATGAGTGGGGGCTGCTCTTCTCTGCAAATTTTGGGAGAATGCCCAGATAGGGAAGAGAGAGTTTTGGAGAGAGTTTTGGAGAGAGTTTTGGAGAGAGTCGTATGATAAGGGGTAAATAAGTCTTTTGACATCTAAAATACTAAGAATCGTCAAAATAGGACTTCGAGTCTTAATTTGGGAAATTTGGATAAATATATATTTTTCATTTTGTTTAAAGGATTTTATACCTTTTTTCAAGAGCACTCCGGCACGATACCCACCTGACCTATTAAATCTAACAAATTTCATTGTTCACATACTACTCAAGACAATTATCCATCAAGTAGGAAAAGACGTTTACTTGTTTCATAAATATTCTTCGCGTCTCTTTTGTTTTTCTTTATTCTCTTTACGCTTATTTACTATTTTCTTCATCTTTGTCTCCATTCTCATCTGTGCTCTCTCTTCTCGCATCTCTTCTGCTTCTTCTTTGGCAAGACAGTCCCTGTAAGTCGTCTTCGTCTTCTTCTTCTTCTTCTTCTTCTCCTTCTTCTTCTTCTTCTCCTTCTTCTTCTTCTTCTTCTTCTTATTCTTCGTCGTCGTCGTCGTCTTCTTCTTCTTCGTCTTCCTCTGTTTCTAGAGCACTCCAGCATGATACACAGGCACGACACCCACCTACGGACACCCACCTATGGACAAACTCAGGTACCCATTTTTTTACGCAGAAAATGACTTAGAGTTTGTAACTTTTTCTTTTGTTATTCTTACCGGACTTTTTCAATTATGGGGTTAGAAGAAAGTCTTCTAGGGTTTAGGTTGTCCCTCTTGATGATTATAACCTTCTACATGTCTACATTGGTTGATATTTTTTATAGATGAATGTGATAACCATTTGAATATATTGACTACTTGAAGAGTTCAAATAGTCAATTTAAAAATAGTATCTCACTACTTGAAAACTTCAAGTAGTCATTTTTTATTCTGAAAGTGAAAATAAGTGACTAGGGTTTAGGTTGTCCCTCTTGATGATTATAACCTTCTACATGTCTGAATTGATTGATATTTTTTATAGACGGATGCGATAACCATTTGAATATATTGGCTACTTGAAAGGTTCAAGTAGTCAATTTAAAAATAGTATCTCACTACTTGAAAACTTCAAGTAGTCCTTTTTATTCTGGAAGTGAAAATAAGTGACTATTTGAAGGGTTCAAGTAGTGTGTCTGACTACTTGAACCCTTCAAGTAGTGATTTGACTCTAAAAGTCAAAACAAGTGACTACTTGAAGGGTTCAAGTAGTGTGTATGACTACTTGAGCCCTTCAAGTAGTGATTTTGACTCTGAAACTCAAAACAAGTCATTACTTAAGGGGCTCAAGTAGTGTATATTATTACTTGAATCATTCAAGTAGTGATTTTGAATCTGAAAGTCAAAACAAATCACTACTTGAAGAATTCAAGTAGTGTATCTCACTACCAGAACCCTTCAAGTAGTGATTTTGATTTTGGAATTCAAAACAAATAACTACTTGAAATGTTCAAGTAGCTGTATCTGATTACTTGAAACTTTCAAGTAGTTATTTGTTTATGAAAATCAGAACAAGTCGCTATTTGAAGAGTTCCAGTAATTATATTTGACTACTTGAACCCTTCAAGTAGTCATTGGTTCACTAATTGAAGGGTTCAAGTAATTTTATATAACTATTCTAACCCTTCAGTAAGCAATCAAGTGCTTTTATGTGTATAAATAAATGATGGTACTTACTTTATATCAGCATCCTTCAACATTTATGGCTCCAAAAATTCAGTTGACTCCAGTCTTCAATGATGATGAAATTATCCATGGAAAAGTGAACTGCCTCTCCAACTTAAATTTTATTATAAAACTGGATGAAAAGCTCATTAAATCTCAAAAGATTCTGTTTAGGAAGACATGGTTTGGTCATTTGCTGTACATGGTTTGGTCATTTGCTGTACATATGGAGTAAACTAAGTGGATTCACGTGTAATCCTGAAGCAGAATATTGAAAAGCCATTATGAGAGTACTGAGGTATTTACGATGTACTCAAAATTCTTGAATACACTATACAAGATATCAAACAGTAGTCCTAGAAGGGTATACTGATGCAAAGTGGATATCTGATAAGAAAGACACGAAGTCTACTAGTGTATATATTTTCACACCAGGAGGCGCTTTCATAGCACATTGTTATAGATAGATCCATTATGGACCTGGGATTATAGCCAATTGGGAAAGAGGATGAGTAGTTACATTACTTCTTGGAAGATGTTCCAAGATGGCCAAAGCCTGTGCCACGAATTTACATACACTGTGATAGTCAAAGTGCTATTAAAAGGGCACAAAGCAATATGTATAAGGGTAAGTCTAGATACATTTATTGTAGAGATAATACTATTAAATAACTACTCTCAACAGGAGTTATCACTTTTGACAAGGTAAGTCTAAGGATAACATTACAGATCCACGAACCAAAGTGTTAAATAGAGAGTTAGTTGAAAATTCATCGATGGAAATGAGATTAAAGCTCATGTAAAAATAAGTTGATACAAATGAAACCCAACCTAGTTGCTAGAGATCCAAAGGTCTAGGTTCAAAGGAAAAACCTAATTGTAAAAACTTAGCCAGATCACTGTGAGAATTTTTCTTATCCACTCCTATGATGAACACAGTTATAACCATTGAAGATTAGGTTAAGCTGAGCTTTTAATGATTCTTATACGTCACAAACTATGAGATCAAAGTAGAGTAATGCATGTTTACTCTTAAATTAAGAAATCACATATGTGAGAGAGAAGAAGGCTGCTTCTATAAGAATTGTAAGTGTGCAATTCTTCAGAAACTCTTGCGGAACCAGGAGGATTCTCATGGCCAAAACGAACATAATCATTAGAGTTCAACTGTGTTAGGGAAGGCTCATGTGTGCTGTATGCCATCGTTTACATAAAAGTTTGAACATTTCAAAGACATTGCGTCTATTGGTCGGTTTGTAAAGTAAACTTACTTACACAAGGAAATGTTCAAAGAGTAAAACCTACCTATCCTATGTAGGTTTTGGAACATTGAATTCTATAACTGTGTTTTTCATGTCATTGGTCATCAATTTCGTTCATGTGGGGAATTACTGAAAATTGGGTGTTAAACACCAATTCCATAACCTAATTTTAAGCAAATTTTTAGGTGGGACCCAAGATGTGTTAGTGTAAAGTATTTAGAGATTTGAGTTCTCCTCCGTGAGTACGTCAAATTCAACTATTAATTTCTTAAAATTGACTTTTGGAGTGAACGAGAAATTGCATCCAAAATGAGCTAAATGAGAATGGAAAATGAGTGGGAGTTGTGAAAATCTCACATTGCATATGAAATAAATTTGAAAGTGGTATATATAGAGATGTTTAGATCAAACTTAGTAACTTGATAAGTATAAGGGCTCTCTCTCGCACGTAGGGGTGCAAATCCCAACCCGGTTTGACATGAGGATTAGGTGTGCATGCACGTCGTGTAGACACGAATGCTGGTCCGAAAAACCCACCCCTATATGGGCCTCTTTTTTATTCAGATTATTTCTCTCTCTCTAAAGAAGCCTAAAGGTCCCTAGAATATTTTGAAATATAATATTTTGTGTTTTTAATGGCTGTAACAACCAAAAAATATTTTTTGGCTTGATCAAATGGGCCAAATGTTTTTTTGTGCTTAAAGGTCATTTATGGTGGCTCTCCCCCATGAACACTATAAAAAAGGTGTTTTCCTTCTTGTTCTTCACACTAAAAAGCATAAGGAATCTTCTCTTCTCTATTTTAATCTCTTCTACTATGTAAAAGTTAGAAGTGTTTAGTTGGTTCAAGTTTTGGTGTGAAGTAGGAATGTTAACAGCTTGGTTCGGTCGGTTATTTGAGGAGAAAATGAAAAGAACCGAAACTTTTGACTCGGCCATATACCGAACCAAACCGTGAAATACATATGAATCGAGCCGAACCGATTCGTAACTTACGATTCGGTTGGGTTTCACAGTTCGGTGACACCTGCACAGTTTTGTTTTTAGCAAAATTTCAACCTTAACGCAGAAAATTGTGAAACATAGAACTCAGAGAAATGGTGAAACACAAATCAAACAAATCACCCATCTTAAACACAGAGAATCATTTTTACATGAGAATCCTAAATAAATCATTTCAAATCACCAACGTAGAGATTCGTTTCGAAACACCAATTGCAAATAATCATTTGAAATCACCAGATGTAGAGAATCATTTTGAATCATCAGACGAACGGGCAGATCCTATAAAAGATTAATATTACGAATCAGAAAAATACTCAAAAAATTGTAACAAATCATAATCACCACCAAGAAACATAAATTTACTAACGAATCAGAGAAGGAACGCATGATATATATATATATATATATATACAGAGAGAGAGAGAGAGATAGATAAATAAATAGATAGATAGATAGATAGATAGATAGAGAGAGAGAGATCCCTAATCCCAAGCCCTCAACAAAGAACTCATAAGGGAGGAAGGAGAAAGAGAAGCATGAAGGGAGGAAGGAGAAAGAGAAGCATGAAGGGAGGAAGGAGAAAGAGAAGCCAAAAGAGAGAGAGAGAGAAAGCCCTACCTAAATCCTAAACATAGAATTTAGAAGGGAGGAAGGAGAAAGATAAGCAAAAAGGCCGGAGCATTTGTAAATTACCTTTATCTTAGATGCAGAGACACGATAATGGAGGACCGGAGGAGGACATCAAGATTGGGTCACTTTAAGAAAAAAACTAGCCAAGGATGAAAGAAAAATAAAAAAATTAGGCACCCTAAAATCTAAAAAAAATTCAGCGCCAAAACACGAACCCTCGCGCGCCCAACGAAATTAGTTGTAAAGTTATGAAAGTTTGTATAATATATATCGTATATATTAAATATTTTTATAGTATATTTATATATACAATAGATACTATATATACTTTAGACGACAAGAGCAGTTTTCCGCGGGTTACGTGAAATTTTTTTCACGCTATTTTAAAACTTGGGGGCACGTGCAGTGGCCAGTTTTTATGTTTTTCATACTTGTTTTTATTTTTTATGATTTTTTTTCAACTTGACCTATTTATGATCATTATTTTATATTCTATCTAGAAATTCATTTATTAGGTTTTATGGGGCCCGATGTGATTTATTATAGGTTCATTTTATATAAAATCAAAGACTCCTAAATAGTTAAGATAATAGATTTTTGAGAAAAGTATACGATTTTCCCTAATACTTTTTATTGTTTCTAAATGGTTTTTGACTTTCCAAAGAATGGAAAAGATGGTCTCTCAAGACCTAATCACAAAAACTTTCAATGTGAAGTTACTAAATTCAATAAAATATTTTTTGAGAAATGTGACGACAGAATAAATAAAGTGAAATGAGTGTTTTCATATTTTTTTTCATAAAAAGCAATAGAGAACTATAAATAGGTTGCATGCGATAGATGAAAAAAGTAATTCTCATGATCCTGATTTTGCTAAGGTTGAGTCAAATGATGGTCTAACAACTGATGAAATGTTGTTTGAGTCAATATTTAAACTAAAAGTAGAACATAGTTTTACTTGTATTGATTCTAATGTAGTTGACATTGAGAAGGACAACTCAGATGAATTAAGTAGCTTGGATAGTGAGTCAGATGAAAATGGAGTAAGGTGTAGGAATAGACCTATGAATCCTGAGTTTTTCCCTGAAATAGATATGAGAAATGTTCAATTCAAATGGGGCGTGTCGTTTGGGTCTATAAGTGAGTTTAAGTAGGCTTTGAGGGAATACTCTATTAAGAGTGGTAGGGTTCTAAGATTTGTGAGAATGATATGGATAAGATTATGGCTTCATGTTCTAATGGGTGTCCTTGGTTTGTGTATGCGTCTTTACAAAGAGATGTGAGAACATTTCAAATTAAATCGTCCAGTGATGCCCATAATCGTAGTAGGACATTTAGGAATAGGTTTGCCAATTCAAGGTGGGTGTCACGGCAATATATGGGGTTGTTGAGGAATGCCCCTCACATGAATGTTAGTGCCATGAAAAATGCTATACAACATGATCATATGGTGTTGGTGTCAAGGATGCAAGTTTGGATAGCCAAGAGAAAGGCTACACTTATGCTCCAAGGATCATATTGATGACCAATTTAACCAACTGTGGGATTATATTGAGGAGGTAAAAAGAGTTAATGAGGGTAGTTCTATTTTTATGAAAATTGAGACTGGTAGAAGTGGTAAACCTATGTTTCAAAGGGTGTATATTTGTTTGGGGACCTTTAAGAAGGGCTTTAAAGAGAGTTATAGGCTAGTGATTGGTTTGGATGAGTGTCATATCAAATGTCCCCAACTAGGACAATTACTGAGTGTCGTAGGAATACATGAGAATAACTCATTGTTCCCAATTTCTTATGTTGTAGTGGAGATTGAAACTGAGAGTCTTGGGAGTGGGTTTTGACTGCTTTGATTGATGTTGTTGGAATTGCTAATAGTTATGCATGAATATTTATAAGTGATAAGCAAAAAAGGTTGAAGCGTGCACTGAAAAACTTAGTACCCAATCTAGAGCATAGGAGATGTGTGCACCATATCTACAATAATTTTAAGGAGGATTTCAAAGGTATGTCTTTGAAAAACAGATTATGGAGCTATGCTAGGAGTACAATTATAGTTCAGTTTTTATCTAAAATGGAGAAGCTTAAAGAAGAACATTTAAGTGCTTATGAATGGTTGTCTGTAAAATCTCGTCTTCATGGACTAGGTCTCACTTTCAGACCTTTCCCAAGTGTGATATGTTGTCAACCTTTGTGAGTCATTTAAAACTGCAATTTTGGAAGCTAGGAATAGGCCTATCCTGACTATGCTTGAAAAAATTAGGTTATATCTGATGATTTGAATGACGAAGAAAAGAGAGAGTGTTTATAAGTAAAGTTGTAATGTGTCTCTAAAAGCATGTGCAATAGTTAAGAAGAATAAAATAGATATTGCATTTTTCCTACCTATATGGGAAGGAGGAGGAAAATTTGAAGTGTTTCATGTTGTTGGGCCAGTTAGTGTAGTGAACTTGGAGGCAAAGACTTGTACTTGTAAAAAATGGGATCTCACTAGCATTTCATGTTATCATGTTATAACTGCCATAAGCTATAAACTGGATGATCCTCTTGCATATGTGGATAGTTGTTATACGAAAGAAGTCTATTTGAAGACATATGAGCTTGTCATATGACCTATGACCAGTTTAGAATTGTGGCTCAAATCTACTAGACAACCACTAATTCCTCCTACTTACTATAAACAGCCTGGGAGGCCTAAGAAGTTGAGGACTAGGGAGGCTGGTGATCCTCCTAGACCTCCTATGGTGCATAACAGTAAATCCATGGCTGGTATAGTAATGAAATGCAAACAATGTGGTGAATTAGGTCACAATAAATAGACATGTAATTAGAGAAAGGTATAAAAACAATTAATACAGTTAATACAGTTAAATATGTTATGTTTATTAAATTGCAGTGTTTAAGTATGTTCTGTTGTTTAATTGTAGGCTTCATAATTAGCTTCACAAGCGTCTGGAACAGTGGCTACAAAGAATGCTGAACCAGTGACTTCATAGAATGCTAAACCAATGGCTTCACAGAATACTTCTCAGATGTCAATAGTTAATACATTAATTATGTTTAATTATTTCTACATTTAATTATGTTTTATTTATTAACTTACAGATTTTTTTATCTATAATTATGTTCTATTGTTTAATTATAGGCTTATGAACCAGTGGAAAATACATCCCAGATGTCTGAACTAGTGACAAATTCTGACTTGAGGTCTGAACTAGTGCCAAATGCTTCCCAGAGGGATGATAGAGTGCAACCATCACTTTCTAAACCAGTGGAAAATGCTTCCCAGCGGGATGATACACTTTTTGAACCAGTAGCAAATGCTTCCTAAAGGTCGGAATCAATGTATGTCTCTCAATCTCTTACCTTGGTGACGTCTCCCGTGGTAATGACGGCCCTTAAGAAGCAATGCACCAGAAACTCGACCAAAGCATTATTTAGAATGGAAGTTGAACGCCTTTCTTCTCCTTAGCCAGTCAAATTTGAACAATGATTGTGAATTTTTTGTGGAAATTTTGTTGGAACTTTGAACAATGATTATCTATGTTTATATTTTGTGAAGGAGGATGATTATTTTTTATGGGTAGTAAACAGTGAAGGATGTTTGGATTTTTTGTAAGAATATTCTTGTAAACAGTGAAGGATGTTTGAGATTTTATGATAATTATGAAGTGAATGATGTTTAATTACGTTTGGGAATATTACTCTCTCCCCCTCTCAACTCAAGGATCAAAATTTATAAATGCAAATTTAACCTTAACTTGTCATTGATCAAAATAGCTTACAATTGAAGTACATAAACATCATCAACAACATAACCTAAACCAAAATAAGCTTAAATACAAGACAGATACCCCTAAAACTTGAAGTAAACAAACATCAACAACAAGTATATGCACATCATCAACTTCTTAATCTTAGATCATAAAATTCTATTTTCATACTAAAGTTGGGTCATTCCTCTTAGTAACTCGTGGATAATATTTTTTGCTCTTTCACACATGGGTGGGTCAGCCCACATAAAAAAACCTGCATCTCCATTGTTCTGCAAAGAAAAAAATCAACAAAATTAACAAACCATTATGAGAAAATAGAGCATCCAAATTTACTTAACATGAAGGTTCCAATTCCAGTACAAAATTGAGGTTGGAGAAGTGAAAAATTTTCCTTCCAAACTTACCCATTTTTTAGAACATGCATAGAACCTTCTTCGTGGGTTCAAACTTCAAATCAGTCCAAGAGGTCTTCAATTCTGAAGAAATGCTGTAGTATAATATTGGAGCTCCCATGAAAAAAAAATAGTGAAGGAATTGTAGGGAAAGGTTGTTGTCGCGGTGAAGAAGAAACTGCCATTTCTTATAGGGAAAATGGAATTGGTGGGGGAGAGACTGTGGATGGCTTACACATGGCAAAGGGTATTAAATTACTCCATTACCCATTAAAAACTCACGTGCATTGACTTCCATCAATTTTTTGAACGGAAATCACAATAGGTGCATTGGTGAAATAAAATGAAAAGTAAGAAGGGCTTATGAAATATTTTAAAGGTCAGGAGGTAAATGATATAGTTGCACAAAGTTCAGGGATTCACTATAATTAACCCTAAAATATAGCTTAAAACAGCTATATCGTGGTGAAAAAAATGTCTTAAAATTTTTAGTAGCACTCTCATGATTGTACAACTTTTCGTAACGATTTATTTTTTTCATAATGGTAAACCTCGTAATAAATAAGAAAAAAATATGTCTTGTCATCGTAATAAGTTTAGAACATAAATAATGTTACCTGTCGCAAAAATGAACCAACGTATTCTACGAGGGTTCCTAGGTGCACCATCGTAAAACATACTAAATAACCATTATAAACAATGTTAACCACGCTCATTTATTATGACAAATTGTAGATCTACCGTCGTACAAAATATTTAACTATGATAAAAATATTTAGCATCATAAACAATATTTAACGACCGTCATGAGAAGTAATGTTTTAATTAGTTTCTCAGGATGGTGCAATCTCGCATGGTTGTGAGGAATAGATCGAGATACTGGGGACCATAATGATAAATTCATTGCTTATGACAGTCCTTTTATACATTGTCACAATATAGATTTCACTAAACTGATTTATCACGATGTTATGTGTTCAAACCGTCATAATCAAAATAGTATATTATGTCGGTGAGATTATTCAGGGTCGCGATTGATATTATGATGGATTTTTCATTCATGGGGTTCATCTCCCATCATCGTGAAAAATATTATAATTTTTTATGGTGATGCGGTTTCTGTCATGATTCTCAATCTTTTTTAGCAATTTAGTCCACACTTTGACGTTTTTCACAATTAATTTTTTTTGGTTAAAGGTAAATATATTAACAAAAAAACACAATTAAAACTACGAGGGGCATACCCTAGGAGAATACCAAAGAAACTAAATGTCCACAAAGAACAATTACAACCAATTGTTAATCATGCCATCAAACTAAAAATTCCTATGTTGAGAGAGGAAGATTAATCTCTCTCTAACCATTAACACCATCTTTTAAGAATAAAAGGAGACTCAAGTATTTTACCTTGGAAAATTCTCTTATTTCTTTCTCTCCAAAGACATTAAATGAAAACAATAAAAGAAATCTTAATGGCAAGAGAACCAACAGAATTGGTCCCAGTAGAATGAAGAAGTCAGTCTAGAAGAGTTGACGGTGAACAAGTAACATGAAGCAACAAGCCACACCTCCCTAGTGGATCATGGAGAAGCTTCCTGGTGCATTGGCAGTCAAAGAATAAGTGATCAACAGACTCTAAACTAGAAGGGAAGAAGACACAATCTACATCAATACTTTGATTCCACTGCTGAACATTTAACTTAGTGGAAAGCTATCAAGCATAGCCAGCCAAGAAATAAAGCCAGATAAGTTTATACCGCTAAACTTTTGGCTGGTGAGGTCTTAAAGCAAGATAAGTAGATCTAATAGAGAAAACTCCATTACTATCAGCAGACCACAACCAATAATCAGGCAGATTAGAAGGAGGAAATGATTAGGATCAATCCCTTAATGTGACAATTTGCTCCTCCAATTCTAGTCTAAATCCATCCATCTGCCATCCCTGATAAGGTTAGAGAGAGAGAAGGAAAGAGGCAGACCAAAACTAGACACAATCTACTTGCCTCATTTATCATAAAAGATCCCTGCAGGGTGCCAATGATAACAGAAAAAGGAAACAAATATACCATTACCCACTTTAAGCTTACAAAAACTAGACAGTTTGTCTCTCAGTTTGACGAGCTTCCTCCAAGACCATGTAGGGTTAGCATGCGTCTTGATACTGAAGATGGAATGGCCCTTAAGTAAGTCGTTGTGGCACCAAGCAATCCAAAGGGAGTCTTTAGCACCTAAAACCAACCTCCAAAATTGTTTGGCAATAGGATCAATATTCCAAGTAGTAATATCACTGATTCCCAAACTACCTTCATCATAGGGAGAGCACAAAGAGTCCTAGACAACCTTAAAACCCTTACATTGACCTGTAAAACCTGTCCACAGAAAATTTCTCAAAACATTATTAATCTTCTTCATAACTTGCTTTGGAAGAATGAGGAGTCTACACCAATAAACTTGAATGGCTAAGAAGATAGACTTAATCAGTTGGAGTCTTCCAACAAAAGTAAGATGTTTATTCACCCAAGAATTAGCCCTAGAAGTAATTCTATCCACAAGCATGTCAAAATTCAGCTTTGATAACTTAGTAGAAATAAGAGGCAGACCAAGATATCTTTTGGGTAGACTACCAAGCTTGAAACTTGTATGTTATAGAATAAGAAGCTGCACATTCTCATCAACACTGGAGAAATAGCCCTGGCTTTTGTCCTCATTGGTTTGAAGACCAGAAATACTGCTAAAAAAATCCAACCCAGTTTTAATACATTTAACAGAGTCAAGATCCAATTGTAAAAGATTAGCAGGTCATTAGCAAAGCTTAAATTAATCAATTTGTCATTTTTGCACCTCCAATGGTATTTAAAACCAGATATGCAGAACAATACTTGAGAATACCAGTAAGTGCTTCCATCACAAGCATAAAAAGATAATGGGGAAAGGGGATCCCTTTGTCTAAGCCTTTTACCACCTCTGAAAAAACCATGAGCATCCATTAATATTAATTGAGTAAGAAGGGGAAGACACTCCATTCCCTAATCAATAAATTAGGAAGGGAACCCCACAACCTGTAAGACTTTATTCAAGAAAAACCAGTTAACACTGTCATAAACTTTAAGAAGATCAACTTTGAATGTGCATCTAGGAGAGTTTGTCTGCCTATGATAACCTCTTAATATTTCTTGAGCTAGCAAAATATTATCAGAAATATGCCTCCCAGGAACAAAAGCAGTTTGATTCAAATTGACCAAATCAGGAAGCACAGAACTCAACCTATTAGCAAGGATCTTAGTAATACACTTGTAGAATAGATTACACCAAGCAATGTGCCTATATTCAGTCATTCTTGTGCGGTTAGGAATCTTAGGCACCAATGTAATGAGAGTGGTGTTAAAACTCTTCAAAAACTCACCAAAATGGAAAAACTCTTTCACATCAGCACAAATATCATTACTTATTATAGGCCATTTAAAGAAACCAGCAGAGAAATCATTTGGGCCAGGTGCTTTTTTATCATTAAAAGCAAAGAAAACTTTCATCATCAGTAACATCAGCAATCAAACTTGCATGCAGATCCTGGTGGAGATGCTTACTGAAGATCTGTTGCATAAAAGACCATTCAATGTTTGGAACATGAGTCTGAGATCCAAGTAAAGTTTTATAGAACTGCACCACATGATTCTGAATATCTACAGGATCATCCATAATGGTACCCGAGGTATTTTCTTATCATTTTAATAAAGAGGTTGATAATGAAATATTTTAAGTCAAGAATGAATAAGTAGTCCAATTTATATCATTTTGCGACTTGGCTATGTGGTTATAATTAAGAATCCAATTATATGCTAAATAGATGAACAAATACATGAATCTAATTAAATGCCCTGAGATTTAGTTGGAAAACTATGTTCCGGAAACTTGGTGTTAGCGAAAAAAAAAGAATCTGTGGTTAAGATGAGAAAAAATAAATATAATCACCCCTTGAAATATAGGGAAAATTAGGTATTTAAGTTAGTTTATGTTTTTGTTAAATAACATTTTTTTTCTTATTTTGCTGATATGGCTGAAATGAAGAAAAGATATATTAGGTAGTTAAGATTATTTATGTTATTTTACTTTTATATCCTTAATATTACTGATTTTTTATTTCGATTTTCTCTTTCTTCTTCATGGCTTCTTTATGGCTTATCTCGTAGGTTCCTTCTCCATGGCTGTCAGTCTCCCATTGCTGCGCTCGTTGACCGCGACTTTGCCGTCCACCACGACCAGATTTTTTCGTGGCTTTCCTGACCGCCGCGATCAGATCTAGTCATAACTTTCTTCACCACGACCAAATCTGGTCGTGGCCTCCCTGCCCATCACAGATCGCAGTTCCCTTGTCGGCGCCGATCACTTTTTTTTGTAACAATTCTCTTTCTCTTCCTCCCTCTATTTCTGGTATTTGAGCGAGAGAGATGAAGAAAAAGAAGAAGGAGGGGCCAGTCTTGGGTGTGAGAAATTGGTATGATATCATATGGTATATAAAAGTATACGATAGGTATACTACGTTATACTGATGATATATAAAAATATATTGTATATACTATGATATACTTATAGTATATTAAAATATATTACGATAAATATGTATAACACATTATATTATTATATACCATAGAGTACATATCTATAAACTACGTAACATTTTTGCGTTGGGGTTGTTACGCGAATAACATTTTGTGTTGGGGTTGTTACGCGAATAACATTTTACGCTGGGGTTGTTACGTGAATATCGCGAATAAGGTCCCTTATTAGTGAGGGCAATCTCGTCTATTTATGATATTTTTTAGGTTTTAAAGATGAGCCATTATAAAATTTGGCATTTGTGCAAATTATAACTTTTTCGGTCATTTTTCTTTTATTTTCATATAATGGCCTATTTGCCTAATTGAGCCCAAAATATATTTGGAAACGATCAACATGGATGAGGTTTAAAAATAATTTCAGTCTTAGTTTGTATTAGGTTTAAATATGACTTCCAGTCTTATGGTGTAGCATCATAGTTGCTATTTAAGAGTCTGTATACATTGTATTCAGCTACAGCATATAGACTTGCATATATACCCAGCTTCATAAATTCAAAGTACATGTAATAATCAAATAATCTCAACTAATGTAAAAGAAATTCAAAGTACATCGCACATGAATTTTACTAACCGAAGTAAGAGTTTGTTTGGTATAAGGGGATATGAGACAATATGCCAGGAATGTAAGGGTCTTGTTTAGTTTGAATTTTTATGGGCTTTAGAATGGCAGAAATATGGAGATATCCTCATTTTGAGGGTATTTGATACCCCTATGAAATAAGGGGTACCATATTTCATGCATCTTTTAACTTTTATTATCCTATTATTTCCTAAATTATTCTCCCTCACTCATGACTCACCTTACCCACCTAATCTTTGTCGTCCATCTGACCATCATCAACGAGAATATTAGTTGAAAATGGATCCTCTGTTGTCAATAAATCGTCCTTCTCGACTAGTAATCCATATATATACACTGAATGGTGAAAATTGTATAAGGAGTCACGTAAACAGACATGACCAATTAGAAGCGGGAGAATAGATTGCCACCATGACCAAGTGAGAAAACCCACGATCCCTTCATGTCTCATTCGATGGTTCAGACTTGGTTAGTTGTTGATGCGGATAAACTAGGCTCAATCAATTGCTAGGATAGATAAATTAAATTTGATATGATAAGCTTAACTTTGGAGGAATATTCGGTTTATCCTTTGTTTTTTTAAGAGATTAGTTGAAATCTGTAATTGACTGAGAGCCTATAAATAGAGGCCAATTATAAATCAACAGGCAATGCAAATCGAGCGATTATCCAAATATTCTTGAGAATTCTCACTCTCTCACTTTTTATTGTTTAGTTTATTTTTTGAGTATGGGGAATTTTTCCTTTACATTTTTGTGCTTTCCTTGAGAGCTGAGAGTTCCAATCGAGATTTAATCAAAGATGCCTCTTACTAGATCGTATGTTGTAAGGGAAACAGGAAACGATGATAATGCAGTTGTCAACCCCCGGATCATGCCGCACAGCTGACAGGAGTGCACGATATGATCTAGACCACTTTGATTGGAATGAGAGGTATGGAGAGTCGTAACAGTGAAGCACTGCAGAACGCATGAAAAACCGTGCAGGAACAGATCGTAACGTTGCAACGAGAGATAGCGAAGATAAGAGCAGAAGTGAGCCAAAGGACCGTGGTGCGGGAACGGGAAGTGGAAAACCAGGATGTGGAACAGAGAGAACAACACACCAACAATCGAGGCCAGAAGCTAGCCACAACGCCCGTCATGAGGGAAACTTCATTGAGAACAAGGAGCATGATTCTGTAGTGGTGGAAAGGGAAAGGACACATGGACTCTATTTATAGACGGAGCATCAAATCATCATGAAGCCAAGCGCGAGTGGTGGTTCAGACACCACATAGTGAAAGTTTCGAACAAGCAATGTTATTTGGCTTTCAGGCATCAAGCAATGAAGCAGTGTACGAGGCAGAGTTAGTTGGACAATGCCTCATGAATGAATTCAAGGTAACAAGTATAAAAATATTATGCGATTCGATGTTAGTTGCTAACCAAATCGAGGAAAATACAATGGAAATGATAGCATAATGGCAGAGTATTTGCAGAGTGCCAAGGAAATGTTATAATTGTTCAATAAGTATGAGCACGCAAGTTCCAAGGCAGAAAACTTGAGAGCAGACACTTCTAGCTTCAAATTCTGAAGATCTAAAGAATCAATATGCCACACTTTCATGGTTCGTATTCATACTGGAAATTAGAATCAAATGAGCTTTTACCCTTTTGTTCTACACGAGATTTCTATTCTCGTTGAGCTCATCTTAGGAAACCTACGTTATCTTTAAGAGATGTGCCGCCCCAGTCAAACTCCCCACCTGACAATGTCTTCCACCCGGATCGGCACGCAGAAGCAGGCCTTGGGACAAAAAAGAGGGGCAGTGCCCCGCTTCCGATTCATGGAATAAGTAAAATAACGTTAAAAGTAATGGTATTTCACTTTCAACGTTTCCGGCTCTCACTTATCCTACACCTCTCAAGTCATTTCACAAAGTCGAACTAGAGTCAAGCTCAACATGGTCTTCTTTCCCCGTTGATTTTGCCAAGCCCGTTCCCTTGGTTGTGGTTTCACTGGATAGTAGACAGAGACAGTGGGAATCTCGTTAATCCATTGACGCGTGTCATTAATTAGATGATGAGGCATCTGACTACCTTAAGAGTTCTCGTCATTTACCCGTGCTTTGTTGAATTTCTTCACTTTGACATTCAGAGCAGTGGGTAGAAATCACATAACGTGAGCATCTGTAGGGACCATCTCTATGCTTTGTTTTAATTAAACAGTCAAATTCCCCTTGTCCGTACCAGCTTTGAGTTGACTGTTCAATACCCGGGAAAGGCCTGCTCTGGTAAATTTAGGGTCATCAGCCCAATTTCTGTTTAAAAGAACTGTTACCATAGAATATATGAGAGAGTCAAGTACAAAGCACTCATACAAGCAGAAGTCACCGTTGGGAATGGTGAACATGACTCGTGAAAGAGCATTGTACAACACCTCATATGCCAAAAAAAGGTTGCTAATCATTTTCTAAGATTACTTAACTGGACAACTAACACCATTATGTCGCGTGAACAAGTGCAGAAGGATATTTTCGCTCGTAAATCGGTAAGGACACTTAATTTTCTTGTTTTATCATTTTTGTGGCAGCAAGTCAAGTGGTTGTATCTGACTACTTGAATCCTTCAAGTAGTCATTTTGATTCTGGAAGTCAAAACATGTAACTATTTGAAGGGTTCAAGTAGTTGTATTTGATTACTTGAACCCTTCAAGTAGTCATTTGTTCACTACTTGACGGGTTCATGTAGTTGTAACTGACTACTTAAACTATCCAAGTAGTCAAAACAAGTAACGACTTAAAGAGTTCAAGTAGTTGTATCTAACTACTCGAACCCTTTAAGTAGTGATTTTAATTCTAGAAGTCTAAACATGTAACTACTTGAAGGGTTCAAGTAGTTGTATCTAACTATTTGAACCTTTCAAGTAGTCATTTGTTCACTACTTGAAGGGTTCAAGTAGTTAGATACAACTACTTGAACCCTTCAAGTAGTCAAAATAAGTAACTACTTGAAATGTTCAAGTAGTATTTTTTATTCTAGAAGTCAAAATATGTAACTATATGAAGGGTTCAAGTAGTTGTATCTGACTACTTAAACCCTTCAGGTAGTCATTTTTCACTACTTAAAGAGTTCAAGTGGTTGTAACTGACTACTTAAACCCTTCAAATAGTCAAAACAAGTAACTACTTGAAGGGTTCAAGTGATTTTGATTCTGGAAGTCAGAACATGTAACTACTTGAAGGGTTCAAGTATGTCTTGTTCACTATTTGAGGGGTTCAAGTAGTAGTATCTGACTACTTAAACCTTTCAAGTAGTCATTTCTTTTTGAAAATCAAAACAAGTGACTAATTGATGGGCTCAAATGTTTTTTTGTATAAATAAATCATGAAACTTACTTTATATCTGTATCTTTCAACAAATATTGACATGTTTTTTGTGTTAATTTATAGTTGAAGGTTTTTTTAACTCTGAATCCAACTGACTAAGAAGAGCAACAACTATTCTGAAAGAATATTGTAGAAGTTCATAAAGTTTGGGCTGTTGCTGAGAAAGTTGGGGATCTTGCTGAGGAAGAGGTGGACTTGTCGAGTCCTTTGATTGAAAGTGGAATTGTGGCTGAAGAAGTTCCACCGTTAGAGTATACTGCTTTAGGGGCTGTTGCTGATAATTGGGAGGATGATGTCCATGCTTTCATGCATGAGACAAAAAAGAAGTTGAATATCATGGCTTCTGATATTAAGGAACTTGAAGCTAACTCAACAATGCTAAAAAAAAAGAAGATGCTGATATTAAACAAGAATTAAGGAGCATTGTAGGTCAGCAACAAGTCTTTATTGATCAACAAACGAGATCCCCAATCGGGCAAGATTTTTATGTACATTTTTGACCGAGTTGTTAAGGATGGTCACAACAATTTTGACAAGATGGATGTTGGACATGAAGAAAAGTTGGATGGTATTGAGGGGGTAAATTTGGATGGTATTAAGGGGAAATTTTTGGATGATACTGATGATAACAAATTGTTCAACAGTACGATACTGAATTATTGAAAGAGACAATCAATGAAGATGAACAACCCACTGTAGAAACAAATATTGAGATGCCTACTGAGAATGATGGAACAGAGGTGGTAGATATACATTCTCAGGGGACTGACTTAGAAGTGGACGATTCTCTTTCAGAATTCGACGTTGTAGAGGTGCTTATGGAGTTAGGAAAGAGAAAGCACTTTCCTTCCCAATATGTCAAGTCTCCATGGATAGATCCTGCAAGAAAATAATGTCGGATAGAACAATTTAAGAAAGATGCCCCCTCACTGCCATTCAAACCCTTTGATGAACTGCTGGAAGAAGATGAGAAAAAAATTGATCAGTGGTATGACTCTATTGTTGATAGATAATTTCGTGAATTTATGTACACATATATTTTGTTTTGTTTAAAAGAAGGTTAGATGATTGTAAGTATATGTTTTATTTTATAGCACTACCATCTAACTTAGCGTTTCAACTGTTCGTAATAAGTTCTTCTCCAAGATCTTGGATCCAATTGAATGGTTAGAATTTTATTGTGATCTGTAATAGTGTTTGATAACTACTTGAACGTTTCAAATAGTATCTTTTGACGACTAGAATTCTTCAAGTAGTTATTTATTATTCTTGCATTAAGTAATCCAATGGGAATGAGACTACTTGAAGAGTTTAAGTAGTCTTTTTTGACTACTTGAATCATTCAAGTAGTTTGTTAACTATTTGAACCCTTCAAGTAATATCATGTTCTCTGTTCTGCAACATATAACAAGTTTTTTCCCCTATTTTGTTGGTAGCATATTGATGAGCACTCGCTAAAAATTCATAGGGGATCTTCACGACTTCCACCCAGATCGACGAATCAATATTTTTGACATTATTTTTCAGGTAAGCTTTTAGGTTTTTTTCCAAAGTACAGATTCATTGTGAACTTAGTATGCTATGGTGATCAATTTGCTAATCTCAAATTTAGGCTAATATGTCTAGTAGATGTGAACTATTTAATGCTAATCCATCCAGATTTGCATTAGAAAACAATGACTTTTTGCGAGCTTATATAGTCGGGCTGAGACCCATTTTGAAAAATATTGGGATTCATGTGATCGAGTATGTACTCTTACACATTTTTCAAATTATGTCCTTTAGAAGTTATTTTATGAAAATTTTATTGAAATACTATTGTATAGGTTTTGTTTATTATGAACGTGAACAAATCTCACTGGATAACCGTGGAGTTGGACCTCAATGAACAATCTCTCAAAGTCTATAATAAATGAACAACGTCACTCAATGAGCCCACCTCCATCCACTAATGCGACCCTTCACCATCTACTCCCTCGTGTACTAAAAATTATGATCTTTTATGAAAATAGAAAAGAAGTTCATAAAGTACTTGATGAGTGGACTCTAACTCATGTCAAGATTCCTCAGCAAATGAACGAGTGAGCTTTGTTCTAGTACATATGATTGTGATTCATGTACGAAGGATATTTAATTTATTTTACTTTTATTTTGTAGATTTGATTGTGTTGTTTTTGCCTTAAAAAATTTGGAGGCCTTGGCTTATGGTCAGGACTTAACAACTATAAAGCATAAACTTATGCCATAATTTTGCAAAAAGTTGGTTGTGAACTTTTTTTATCGTACATCTCCACTTGAAGGTTTTGTAGAACTATGAACGCTTTATTTGTTTGTTTGTTGTTAGGATGTCTGAATTCTTATAAACATTTCTTTGATTAATAAGTTTTTTTATTGGATATATTTGTTGATTGGAATTCAAGAAATTATAAACTGATGAGGGGTTAAAGATTGATTACTCTGTGGATGGTGCTAATTTTTTTGTCTAGATTGCTCACTAACGGTAGACAATCGCTCACTAACGGTAGACAAAAATGCTACTTGAATGGTTCAAGTAGTAAAAAAATACTACTTGAATCATTCAAGCAGTTACATGCTCTCTATATAAACTAAGGGCAACAAACAATATGAGTACTACTTGAACCCTTCAAGTTAGTTATTTATTTTGGTTAGTATGCAAACTAATGCAAATTACATGTATTCGATGACTACTTGAAGGGTTCAATTAGTACTCATATTGTTTGTTGCCCTTAGTTTATACAGAGAGCATGTAACTGCTTGAAGAGTTCAAGTAATAAATTTGCATTAGTTTGCATACTAAAAACAAATAACTACTTAGGTGGATAAAAATAGATGCAATATCTATACAAAATTTATACAATATACATATAAAAATTTAACAGTATACATACAAGCTTATGTGACTGATTGTGATTTATCACGCATGTGAATGGGGGATATGAAGTTTGCATGTCTATCTATTGTGTCAGCGTAAACTACATCGACTACATTTATTTGGTTGTACACCCTCACATCTAGATGACATTCTGTTTACCCTGTGCCTCCCACTAGACCACCTTATCACATGGGGCAAGATAATTCTTTTTCTCATCTAGTCTGATAGTCCAGTCTGTAGGATCTCCGAAGGGGAAAATTGCTTCTGCGTAAGCTGCCACTAGTGCCTCAGCCTTATAATACTTCGAGCATAAGCAATAAGTGGATATGTTGCGTTGTCAACAACAAGCTAACGCATGTGCAAACGGGTATTGGTCTAGATCAAATTCATGACAGGTGCATGTTTTTATGCAAGCTCACAACATGCTCTCTATCCCCAGTACTTACACGAAACTCGTGAATATCTAAGGCAACCACTGAAAGTCTACGAGAAGTATCATTATTTGTTTAAAGCTCCTTCTCACACCGTTTGGTCATCTGTGTGTGCATCTCATAAGCAGGCGTGCGACGTTGATAATACCACCGTTGCATCAAATCATGCAGATGTTCTTTTAAACTTGTTATTGGGAGGGCTCTAGCATCCTTCAGTATGTTATTCATGCATTTGACGATGTTGGTAGTCATTATGTTATAACGTCTACCACCACAATGAGAACGAGCCCATCTATCAAATTCGGTCACCTCAATATAGATTTCAATACCTGAATGAACTTGGTTGATGACAGTCATGTATGCTTCAAATTCTGATACACGATATGCCTTGGCTGCTTTGAAAAATAAAGGATCGACGTTGCTAGTTTTGAACGTTGATTTTATATTCGTTCTCATATTGTAGATGCAACTCCATGAAATGATTGTGGGAAGACAGTTTATATACCCTTTGCTATACTTTCAATTATTTCTGACATAAATACCAACTTATCCAAGTCTCTAATAACCTCCCGCAACTTATTAAAGAACCATTCCCCTTATGCGTCATTCTCAGAGTCACCAATCCTAAAGGCAAATGGATATACTTGGTTATGCCCATCTTTAGAAGTTACAATGAACATTGTCCCTCTATACTTTGCTTTTAATGATGTTCCATCGACAATAATTACGGGACATATACAATTAAGAAATCCATGAATTGAGGCTCCAATCGAAATGAAAAAGTATTTGAAATGATTATGTTCATCAGTCCTCTATATGAGTAACAATATTTGAATTATTCACCTCTAACATGTGACAGTAGGATGAAAGCCTCAAATATGAATTTTCAGGTGAACCTCGAACTAGAACCAATGCAACTTCTCTCGCCCTCCAACCTTTTCCATAGCTTATATTGATACCATAATCCTTACGAACATCTTTGATGGTATCTTTCAGCCTATAAATCCATCCAACACTAGTGTATTTTGACTTTATGAAATGATCGACCAATAAGCTTGTTGCTTGACGATGATTGTGTTGTAAGATGTCAAAAGAGCTCGTATGAGTATTTATGAACTTTGTTATTTTAAAGTACTCTAAAAATCGCACATTAATAGCCCGTAGCCTCCATGAACATGTTTTATCCGCCCAAAGAATCACCAACAATTTCGGTATGGATTTGAACTTTGTTATTTTAAAGTACTCTAAAAATCAAAGTTTTGACGGATTGTCAAGAGTCCAACAATTCTTCGGAGCTCTTCTTTATCTTGGTAGAGTTATTTTGTATCCAATATATATGAGGCACTTACATGCTCGTGATCCTCTTTTATATCTAACGAATATGCAATGTTACTTGACGTTGATGAAGGATGTGCATTGGCCTCTGGTTTTTAATTCAAAAATGGTAAGGTAGAATGATCATCCCCAATTGCTTCTTCATATAGTCCAAAATCAAGATCATCATCAATACCAATATCAAGCCCACTATCATTGTCAGGATGTTCAAGTTCATCATCATTAACATCTTGTTGACAATCATCATCATCATATCTCCCACAGTAATACTCCATTGAATGAAAATTGCCACTATCAACCATTGTTTCACCCATAAAACATGAAATATGGCTATAACGATCTTGTTGCGAGGGAGTTTTTTCAGGAGCCCGACTTGTTTCACCCATAAAGCATGGAATGTGACAACGATCTTGTTGCGAGAGAGTTGTTTCAAGAACTCGTATTTGCCTTAGACATGTAAGATTATCAACAATTGTCCTAGAACTATTCAGGCAATGAAAAATAGTTCATGTTTGGGTTTGAGAGTAACATGTAAAAGAGTACGAAGTGCTTCAGAACTATTCTCGACAATGAAAAATCTTACGTGGCGATCATTTAAAATTTTAACAGGCGGGGAGGGCACACGAGTCTTGTATAAAAACAACATTGAAATATTGTACTTTGTTGGATCAACATTTATTTCATCGTATATGATACTGGAATACTCTTGGTAAGTACAGCTTGATGGTATGTCTAACGGTGAGCTTATTGTACCATTAAAAATGAATGAAGCACAATTTCTCTCTCATTCACCACTGTGCATCACCAATATCCGAATTTCAGACATATTTTTTTAAGACAAAAAACTTTCACCTATAACATTTATTTAATTTTGTAGTAGTTATTTTTTTATAAATAATTATTATATTTATTCTTATTAAGGAACCAAAGACCATTTTACTACTTGAAGGGTTCAAGTAGTGGTTTTATAACTATTTGAACCCTCCATGTAGTTATTTTGTTTCTTGCAGTCAGTCATCGAGAGATTATGTGACTATTTTGAAGTGTTCAAGTAGTTATAAAATATTACTCGAACCCTTCAAGTAGTCATTTATCCAGAGAGCTTATGAGTACTTAAAGTGTTTAAATAATAGTTTATAACTACTTGAAGGGTTTAATACTTGCAATCAGTCATCTAGAGAGCATCTGACTACTTGAAGTAACTACTTGAACNCAGAGAGCTTATGAGTACTTAAAGTGTTTAAATAATAGTTTATAACTACTTGAAGGGTTTAATACTTGCAATCAGTCATCTAGAGAGCATCTGACTACTTGAAGGGTTCAAGTAATTATAAAACATTACTTGAACCCTTCAAGTAGCCATTTATCCAGAGAGCTCGTGACTACTTGAAGTAACTACTTGAACCATTTAAGTAATCATTTTGATTCTCTTTGTCACTTATCCAGAGAGCATATGACTACTTGAAGAGTTCAAGTAGTTGATTTTATTATGACAGTAGTAAAGCAGCAGTAAAACGGAGACCACTTGACTATTTTAAGGGTTAAGAACATGTCTCTAATTACTTGAACCTTCAAGTAGTTATTTTTTCTTGCATCAACAAACCTAAATATCAGTGACTAATTGAAGGATTCGAGTAGTTATTTCATCCAGATAGTTAGTTTTATTCTGTCATTACTCGAACCATTACTTGAAGCATTTTATGCGTAAAAACATAATAGAGGAATGGGTACAAGTCTGCTCTCGTTGAAAAAGAAGAATGAGAAAAATGGTCTGGTCTCGGTGAAAAAGAATGGATCACAAGATATTGAAGAAGTAGAAGAAGAATAAAAGAAGAAGAAGAAGAAGAAGAAGATAAAGAAGATAAAGAAGAAGTAGCATAAGAAGAATGAAAGAATAAGAAGATAAATGAGAAGCAGCAGAAGAAGAAAAAGAGACAAAGAAGAAGAAGAAGTACATTTTTGTTGAAGAAGAAGAGAGAAGAAGCTTGAAAGGAGAGTTATGAGTGGGTAGTGAGCATTTGTCAACTATGATTGATTTGATCTTTGTATAGGGAAGAGAAATGAAATGATGAGGAAAGAAAAAGTTGTAATTGATTTCAACCATGATTGATTTGATCTTTATATAGAGAAGAGAAAGGAAAGGATGAGGAAAGAGAGAGTTGTAATTGTTTGATGTTAATAATGATGGATCAATGATATGAAATTTTGAGTTTTAAAAAAGTTACAAAAATCCTAAATAAAAATGAAAAATGTATATTTATGAAAATAACCTCCTAATTTCGTTACTGTTCTCCCCAGTTAATAACTTCCATTTCAACGTGAAATCGGACTTCCCACCAAGTCTTGCACACGAAGCAAAACCTTCAGTTTTTTCCGGCTTCAGGTTCTCTCTCTCTCTCTCTCTCTGAATTCACTCTCTCTCTGAATTCAATCAGGTGTTTCCCTCCTTGTACAATCTTTGAGTCTTCCTGATCGGATTGTGGATTTTGTACATCTACTTTTAGTGATCACGATAAATATCAGGTTTTAGTTTGCCTTTCCAATCTCGTTGAATTTTTCTTTCGCTGCGCAGAAATTTGATGCAAGAGATAGTGAGAAAGATTGGGCTTTCTTTCGTTCGTCTTTGCTTGTTGGTTAAAAAAAATATAGAATAGGTTCATTAATTTAATTAAGGATTTTGCTCAGGCTCCGTTGTCTACAACTATTCGGTTTATCTTAAATTTGGCGATTAGTTTATCGGTTAGGCCCACATTTTCTGGCCTACCCAAAGTAGTCTTAGGGTTTAGTTTTATTAGTTGCCTGCTATTCGATGTCATTTGCTGCAATTGAGCTACTTTCAACCTATCAATTTCATTAATATTTCGGATGTTATTAATTAGAAGCTGGGTTCGATAGGTTTTTGTTATTTTTTTGTCTGGCTGAGTTTAGTGTTTGACATATATGTTCATTTAAAAAATTTTAGGTGTCTGTTTCATAGTGTGACCTGTGATAATTCTCTCCTGGCTGTCTGAGCATTCGAGCTATAAGTTGAAATGAGTCAGAAAGGTCTAATATATAGCTTCGTTGCAAAAGGAACGGTTGTTTTAGCTGAGCATACATCATTCTCGGGGAACTTTAGTACCATTGCTGTTCAATGTTTACAGAAATTACCTTCAAATAGCAGCAAGTATACATACTCATGTGATGGGTATACATTCAATTTTCTCATCGACAACGAGTTTGGTATTGGTTCTTCTCAATTGTGTTAATTTCCTTTTGGTTCCAGGCTGTAACGTGTAATCTGAGATTTCTTCTTTGGGTACAGTTTTCCTTGTTGTTGCGGATGAATCAATTGGGAGAAATGTGCCTTTTGTATTTCTTGATCGAGTCAAAGATGATTTTAGACAGCGTTATGGTCCGATTATTATGAACGAGGGCCCTCATCCACTTGCTGATGATGAGGAAGATGAAGACGACGACTTATTTCAAGACCGGTTTAGCATTGCGTACAATCTTGATAGAGAATTTGGGTATATTAAGTATCTATATGGTTAAATTTTTTTGTGCATTGCAGTGTTTTACCTACTAATTTGTAATTTGGTTACTAGACCGAGGCTTAAGGAGCATATGCTATACTGTGTGAACCATCCAGAAGAGATGAGTAAGCTCTCCAAATTGAAGGCTCAAATAACCGAGGTGAAAGGAATCATGATGGATAACATTGAGAAGGTGTGTGATTTGTTATTCTTTCAGTGAAATATATAAAGAATTCGATCAGTTCTTTATAGGAAGATGGACAATCACGTGACCTTCGTCATTGCTTTCACTTGACCTGTGATTATTATGACCAATTGTGTTGGATCTGATCCTTTGTTTCAGTTTAACTTTCTTTTTTGCAACTTTGTTTGATAATTCTGCGAAGCATTTAAAGGAAAAAATATAACCATTTGATTGTCACTTAACAGTTTGAAGCATAACTTTAGGAGGTATGCCTTCATTTCTTTCTTCCTCCTGCTTATATGAAGAATGCTATTGAAATGTTTTCCTAAGATATGAACATATCAAATTTATATAACCCTGACCACCCACTTGACTGTTGCTTTCAATTTCTTGTTGTTCAAATGGGCTCGAAGTCCAAATGTAGTGTATTTGTCAAAAGAAAATAGCATATTTACATAGTCAACCCTTTTTGTTTATTTAGTGTTGGACATCTGTTCGAGTAACTTTCCAATATAGTCGAAGAAAGTGACATGCCACACAGAATGCTGATCTTTCTTTTGATTTGTTATTTTTTTTCTTTTGGTTTTGCCTTTACTCAATGGGAAGTAAAAAAATTTCTAGATTAATTATTTAAGCGTTCTCTTGTTCCATTATTTTCACTCTTATTCATCATTGTGTCGTAACAAATTGCCTTAATTATACATCCATACGACAGCAGACAAGCATTCAAAAATGTTTCATAGTGATTGTGAAGGAATATATCAACAGTTCCTTCTCTCTGATGTAGGTTTTGGATCGTGGAGAGAGAATTGAACTTCTGGTGGATAAAACAGAAAATCTACAGTTTCAGGTACATTCTGTCAATGTCAGTGAACAATTGTGAAAGTTGAGAGTGTTACTTAGTGATATGATTCCTGGGAACTTTGGTTTCAATCCAGGCTGATAGCTTTCAAAGACAAGGCAGGCAGCTCCGTAGGAAAATGTGGCTGCAGAATCTTCACATGAAGCTAATGGTCGGAGGGGCAATACTTTTCGTGATAGTTATACTGTGGTTTCTTGTCTGCGGCGGTTTCAAGTGTTGATGGGGGCAAGGGAAATGTGAGTACTTGGTGCTTTCATTAGTTGTACAAATACTATACAAGGCAATCTTTGCCCAAATTTAAAACTCTGCCACTTGCTTTATCTGTACTAAGGTCTATCTTGATCATTGGTAAAGATTAGGTTCTGAATTATAAGATATTCTCCATTGATCTTTTCATATGTTTGGTATAAATAACCTTGTTGCATGTGTAGCTCTCATATGATAGATAATAACTTTTAATGGCTCGAAAATAACCTTGTTGCATGTTTAAATAACCTTGTTGCTGTGGGGCGGTGTTGGCCATCCCCTCCTCCCGCCACAAAAGAAATTTGTGAAATATGTGTGTGTTTATATGTAGTATATCATTTCAAGTTGAATAAAATATGAAAAAATAAAGAGACATTTTTTAAAAGTCTATTTCAGAAAAGAAAAAATGAAATTAGGACTCTAATTTTTTTAAATGAAATTTGATTTTTTTTATGAAGAAAAGATTAAGTTGTCTATTTGATTTATGATCTTTATATTGATTTTGATGACGGTCAAATCAGAGTAAGCGAAAATATTTGTTAGATCTTAGTTTAACAAGTAGCAAGTGTCAATATTAATGTCAATGCTAGACTAGTGTGGAGCAGGAATTTTTTTACTAGATAATGGTGTAGCACGGGGATAACTTAGTATTTCTCTTATGAAAAAAACAACATTTCGTTAAAAATAATATAGGAGTCCTATTTTCATTTTCTTCTTCCTAAGAGGTCTTCTCCATGCAATTTCTCAAAAATAAAGGTCAGTTAAATCTGATTATATTTGTGGTATTTCTTTTTTATTTCACCATTGTTTTGTCTTATATTTACTCATTTCTTGATCCTTCACGATTTTGTATGTATAGTCTGGTTTCTGAATTTCTGAATGTGATTATAGAATAATTTGGAGATATGAATGTTATTTATTGTATCCTCTTTCTTAATATATCATTGTCATGCTAGAGAAGAGTTATAATGAGATTAGAATTGATGCAATATAATTAGCCATTAAGCTTCGTATAATTATAACTTTTACATACAGTCAACTACTAGAAGATTCAGTATCTTAATAATCTTCGAGAGTTTAGTTTTTTCCCTATCAAATACTAATTTGTTTTTTCTTTTAATATAAATTATTATTCAGGTCATAGGTTTGACCTGAGTTTTGGGTTGAGACCGTTGGGTTATCCTCGGAGCAATGAAAGGGACATGTGGACCTCTATGATGTATGTAACTATAGGCTCCCAATTTGTCCGTCTTAAGGAGCGTTCTACTTAACGGCTATTATTATATATATTTGTTTTTTAGTCTAATAATTCAAATTGGAATTTCAAATTGGTTTTGGGTGAAAAGAAAGATCACAATCATAAAAGGAAAGAAGTTGAAGAAAATCAAACAAAATTAGGCAATTATTTAGAAATTAATTTCTGTCATGTACAAAACACCATAATTTCCGATTATGATCAAGTTATTAGCACCTTAAATTCATGCTTAATTGACCGAGCATTAATTTAATTTTCTAACACCAAAAATAAATTAAAAGAAGAAAACGAGGAGGCAATTTGAAAGGAGATGAGTGATAAAGTGGTGTTCTGTTGACTACATTTATAAACGTTCAACATGCAGTATTCGAGTAAGACAATATTATTTTAGTATTGTTCAAAGTTTAACAAAAATATAAAACTCGTATTATTTAATACAGTGAGATTCTTTAGTCTCACCCACATAAGATAATTTAGTCCCTTCTTTTTAGGAAGACTATACCGGACTAAAAAAACAAAGCTGTTTTAATTTATATCTTAAAATGATTTTTTAAATAATTTTTTTTAATTTATATCTTACAGAAACTTCATTCACTAACAAAAATAATTTTTGAATTTTTGAAATGTGTAAAATTAATTACTTATGACTTAATTTTACCAATTTTCAAAGTCATTTGCTATCTTTTTCTTCATTTTTAGAGCATCTAAATCATATGAGCGGTTCAGTAATCATTTATATATTTAAATGACTTATTTTGTGTACTAAAAATTCAATGAATTTTTTTTTAGTTTCAATGTTTATAACCATGAATTATCACTATCTTAAAGTTTACGCGTATAATTGAATTTACATTTTTAGTCAAAAAATAGGGAATTTGCAGTGATATCATGAATTAGATAATTTATTTTATAATTGAAAATGTAAAATAACATGTTAATGAATTTCAAATAGACTTTTACGGATCAAATCATGACAAACAGTTTTACAATCGAGTACTATAACGTGCCAAATATTATATAAGTGTTACAGTTTTTAACTAATACAGGACCAAACACTGATCAATATTATTTAATCCAGTATAGTACGGTACAGTACAGTCTGATAGATTTAGTACAATATCATTCAGTGCTATCATGATCGTCAAATGAGCCCTAAAACTCTTAAAGAAAAAATGTTTATTAAAATTGGGTGGAATAGGAATTGTAGGAGACATTATACCTAATCAAGTAATCTTTGAACTTGAATCTCCGATTCCCATTTTGACAAAAAAAGTCATTTTAGAACTCAAGTACTTACCGCAGAAACGTAGTTTCCAATTGATATATACCATACTTGATTATCATTATAAACCTTTTTTTTTTCTCGAGGAGAAATGATAATACATCGTCAGGTTGTTGGAAGATGAAATTATTAAATCATCACCACTTAAAAACTCAACTATTTATAGAAGTAGTTTGATTGATGAAAATAGTTTAATCGACGAATATTATAATATGATCGTTTTTATTCTATTGAACAGTAAGTGATTATGTTATATTTGAATCGTCTATTTCTTAAATAGACAACTCAAATCTAATTAAATTTAAAGATAAAACATATTATGACATATAAAAAATGATCACATTATTACACGTAATCAAGTAACAATGCTCAGCAAATCTAAGTTAATACTCTCCAACATGAATTAAACTGATTCTTAGTATTGTAAAATACAAATCAGCGGTCGGAGTAATCCAAAAGAGGATGCTTACTTATAAGAACGACGCGCCAAGAACATGAAGGGGTAAAACAAACTACACCAATTTCCCCATTGGAGCGTACTAATTGAGCAAACCAAAAGGATTATTAGTTCGTTAAAAAGCAAACGGAAATCTCTCTCTCTCTCTCTCTCTCTCTCTCTCTCTCTCTCTCTCTCTCTCTCTCTCTCTCTCTCTCTCAATCTTTTCAACTTAAAATCCTTTCATTACAAGCAACCTCTTACAGTACCACCATTTCCAAGCCAAATCACATCTCCTGTTCTCCTTCCTCGACAATTTGAATTATCTCACCTCTCCGGCCGACAAAGCCCAGTGGCTCCACCATTTCCTTTCTTCCTGCTCGCTTGCTTGTTTCAATCTTTCATAGTTTTTCCTTTGAGGGTCGCTTTCAGTAACAGTTTGCTAGTTTATCCATTTTCTCTCCCACTTTTTAAAATTCTTCCCTACCCAACACTTTCTCCTCTGTTTCAAGAAAACCCTCTGTCTTCTCTTTCTGCTTTGTTTCCCTTCATTTGCGTACCAAGATTCCCGTCTATCATTTTTTGGTTTCTCCATCATCCTTTTCTCGTCCTCTCTTCGACAATGGGTAATTGTCTTGGTGATTCTAAGCGATTGACGGCTGAGATTGTGCCTCACGATTTCATTAAAGGGCTCGCCGGCTCTGCTCCACCCACCGTGAAATTGTACGGCTCCCCAACCGATGTTCTCACTTCCTACATCCGGTTCGCGCTCCTCTACAAGTCCGTCAAGCTCGTATTCGTCCCTTCCGAAACCCCCCATTTCGGCGCCGATAAGCCGGTAATCCAATTCGGGTCGGAAACATTTTCGGGTTCTCGGGAAACGTTGCTTCGATACATAGACGCGAGGTTTCCTCATCCACCGCTGATTACGAAGAACTGCTTGGACGATGCTGATGTAATGACGCCGCTTGTGGTGGTAATCCGGCTGACGACGTTGCAGCACCGGAGCATGACGTGGCACGCGGGGAGGCTAGTGAGGTGGGCGGAGGATTTGGCGGCACGCGGGGGGAGGAAGCAGGTGGATCCTGCGGTGGGGAGCCCGAGAATGGAGATGAGAAAGTTTGGGAAGAGCTACTCTCAGCTGCTGGAAGTGATGGTGGAGCATGCTCAGATGGAGGAAAGGGTCATCTTCCCCATCTTGGAGTTGGCTGATCGAGGTAATCACCATTCTTCACAACCGATTAATATCTCACACCGATCATTGTTAGGTGAAAATTCGTGGGACTCTAAAATTCCTAAATCTCTGTGGGATCAATGTTTATGGGTTTTGCTTAAACAGGCCATGATTTCTCTCATGGGTGCCAAATGAGATGATTGGTGACTTAACGATAACTAGCATAGAATTTTCCTAAGATAAATAAATTATATAAAATTGTCGGCAGTAGACCCTTGTTGACGAAGAAAACAAAAATAGGATTTATTAACACTTTTCGGCTAAGTTCTATTCTAGCAAAATAATTTTGCTACACTCCATATTTGGTCATACATATTAGGTTTAGCAGTCACCAAACTCAATGATTTTTTTTTTAAAGATTAAAATCGTAATTTAGCCAAAGGCCAAATTTTCATTAAAAAAATCTATGTTTTGTCAAAGACATGCTAGGTTTTTATTTCAGTAGAATTAAGTTTAGCTGAATTCTTGCTAATTGCTCTAATAAAATTAGCAAGCTTTACTCCAAATTAGTATCTACGCACATTTTTTGAACAAGAAAAGAAATGTGAAAATAAGAAAAAGAAACTTTAGATATTAGTTCATCGAATAATTGATCATGAGTCTTGATGTTTGTTGCTTTTCTTATGAGATTGTCCATTCTTTGTTAGGTGTTTTACAACATATTGTTCAATGAAGTTCATGATTTTCGAAAAAAAAATGATTTTGGGTTGCTTAAAAAAAATATAAACTCTAGATCTCCATCTTTGAGGAGATTACCAATTGGAGTGTTGAGGTGATGAAATTAAAAGTATACGAATCCCTGGGTGATTTCTGAGAAAATTACTATGGGAAAAAATTAAACTGGTAAAGACAAACTTGATATGATGGTGCAGGAGTGTGTAAAGCTGCAAATGAGGAACATGCAAGGGACCTACCCATTATGAATGGCATCAAAGAAGACATCAAATCCATCGGTGTTTTAGACTCGGGAAACCCTGTCTACGAAGAGGCTCTCCTCAACCTTTCTAAACGCCTCCACTCCCTAGAGGTAATCAAGTTTTTTAACTCTCAACTTGGGGACGTTTGCTCTGGTATTAAACCAAAACTATTTATCCTGATTCATGTAGGGAAACTTCTGAGTACATAATACACGAGTCTCGTAGGTTTAATCGGGTCCACTAGCCCCGGACACATGATTACCCAAAAACGAAAGTTTCAACTTGACCTATAGGACCCACCAAGCAATACATCCGTTATCCAACCCACTTTCTTGCATCATGCACTTAACTGGGTCCTCATCATTTTTATCCATTTTGAAACAATTTTCTCTTGCAAGCTACGCATTAAAGCACGAATACATTGACATCATGCACAGATGCAGGTGGATTTGAATTCTAATTGAACTTTCTTGCTGTCTTTGCAGGAGCATTGTAAACAACACTTCGTGGCGGAAGAAAATGATATACTGCCCCTAATGGAGGCCGTGGAACTGAACAGACAACAGCAAGAAAGGTTGTTGGAGGAGCTCTTGAATGTGATGCAAGCAACCCACTCGCGTTTACTAAATCTCTTTCTTGAAGGTCTTCTCCCTCAGGAAGCCATGCAATACTTGGATTTGATCACCAGGAGTAGTGATAAAGAACGATCAGCATCCATGCTTCGCTTGATTGTCGAATAAGCTTAAGTCTTTGCATTTCGGGAATGATTATAATTGCCGGGGTGTCTATTTTGCGTGCGTGTGAATAGAATCAAAGGAGAGTCTTCCCTTTAGACATATATTGCATTTTAAGTTTAGAACTGAAGATAAATGGTGGTTACAATTCAACGATCTGGTGTTGTTGAGCGTGATGGAGGGATGTTATTATGGCTGTAATTCGAACTTGAAAGGGGAAGATATTGTTTTGGTTTGCTTGCTTATATTTGATCATGTAGAATGATTGCTCTTGAGATAATTACTTCATGAACAAACTTTAATATAGATTGTATAAAACGTTGAATACTATCAATATGCACAGTTGTGGTTAAAATTGATGAAAAGTATTTGTTTAAATGATGCACTGTTTGGCATACGAGCAAATGCAAGTCATCAATTGGGACTCACACTTTTCCTCAAAATAGAATATCTAAAGTTGCTCAATCCCGGGGCTTAAAAATTTCAGCATATCTCTTGTAATTTCTTATTTTTTGGTTATTGGCATTGCAAATATAATTACTCTAGTCTATTGAAAAATCATATCAGGTTCATTTTTAACTTGAAACTCACGGATTGTCTCATTTAAAAAGAAGATGTTTACATCTTCCGTTGATATTTGAACAAGAAATAATTTATTTATACAAAGATAGAATTGGATGCTTTTGAACAACAAATTATCTATCATAAGAGACAACACTGCATTAGAAACAAAAAGAGGTTCCTATATTCTATTCTTTCATTCAACCTCTCCGCTTCACAAAGGGGCAGTAGATATCCTTAGCCTCTCCCTCATATTGACAATATNATTTAAGGGCTTTTGACATAGATCGTCACACTATAAAACTTAGCAAAAACTGCATGGCTTCTATTAGAATTTTGTCCAAATTTCTATTTTTATTAGAATTTTGTCAAAGTTTTTAATTTATTAGAATTTTGTCAAATTTACTCATTTACTAATTAAAACCGATTTTTTTATGACAGATATACCCTTGTAGTCATAAATGAGTTTTTTTTTATTTTGCCGATTTTTTACTCTTTAATTTAAATTTCAAATGATCATTTGTTAAGAATCCCTCAATTTTTGGGTTTTATATATCAAATTCATTCTTATATCATTTGCTTATAATCCCTTATTTTAAGGGATAGTTTGAATATTATTTATTTTTATGAATCTATTTTTTATTAAGAATAAATAAATTTTTAGCCAAAAAATAATTTCTCCCTATGTCCCTTTTTAAAAGAATTTTGATACAAATTCATATATATACGCACAGGCATATATATTTACAAAAAATTACATAGTCATTTTTCATCCCAATTTTTTTTATGTAATTTTCTTTTTTTTTCCTTCATGAATTTGGTCTTTTTTAGATGTTAATAGATAATGACAATGAGAATATGTCATGTTAATATATAATTACATTATTTTCATATTAATTGACAGTGACTCAGAGATAAAATTATTATCATTCAACAAAGTGTGCAATCAGTTTAAATATTCATTGACGCTGAGAATATGTATTGTTAAAACATAAAGACATTATATACTATTGGATACATAATTACACAAAAATAAATTTTACATTTAAAAAAAGTAGAAAGTTTCTAAATACACGTTGATGCTGAAATGAAGTCATGTTTACACATAATATACTATTTACATGAAAAATGTTGGCTCACGGCACACTGCAATTAATAATTTTACAATGAAAAATTATTTCAGTTTATCCCAAAAAATTTGATACGCCATTATCTAGAATATATATACAGATATTATTCTAATGGTCTTAGTTGTTGAAAGAATATGAGAGAATCGGTTGATCAGATTATCAAATCATTAGTTCGTCAATCAAGAGTTGAATTGCGAACACAATTGGTGTGTGAGAGATTTTCTTTTGTAATTAAACGTTAATCAAATCTCTTAAAGAATAATCATCACGTTCTTTTGAAGAATCGTCTCACTAAATTCCTACTCAGTAAATCTCTAGATCTCATGTGTTGAGGACATCTAGAGAGAAAAAAAGTGTCTTGTAATCTTCTACATGCCCACACACGTCCTAGTGCGTTGAAGATTGACTTGGAAGATCTTGATGTGGATCTCATAGTAATGATCGTTAGAATGATTTCGTGGGAACGGATGATCGATCGATTTTTGTAAGGACACTTGATATAGACTATAAGAGATATATGATTCTTAACCTTGTATATTATAGATTTAACTTATATATATATATATATATAATGGATCCTGACTGATTGAAAAAGAGTTTTCAATAAAAAATTTTATTTGATTAACGTAGCATTGCATACGTTTTATTTTATTAATATTAAAAGTTTAATTTTTTTTAAAAGGCCATGCGCCTTCACGCTTCCGCCCCGCATGCGCCGCGACGACGAAGAAGTGGTATCAGAGCGATCTTTATATATTTATATGTTAAATATCGTGTGAGTTTTCTTGCATTATTCATATAATATGAGATATGTATGATGATGGATGGTTATGTTTTGTGAATGTATGGAAAATAATGGATCGTCAATTGTATAATGATTATTGGGTTAGGCTTTATTTTAATGTAGGAATTTTTGTAATTTTATTTTGAATATTATTGTAATTATTCAGAATATGAGAAGATAAAGAACGCATGGGACGAATGGCAAAAATTTATTGTTCATGTGAAAACACTCTTCATCCGTGAAAATACCGTTCATCCGCGAAAACACTGTTCTCGCCAAAAATTTACTGTTCCAGCGGTGAGACAGGCAGCGGTGGCGATGGGCGACGTTCTGAGAGTTCTATCGTCGGTGACAACTGTTGTCACGTTTTAGGAAAGTTTCCAACAAACCATGCAACCAAATATATCACCTAAGTGTTTCATTAAAATCTAAACTCTTTTAATTATTTATTTAAAATTTGAAATTAATGTAATTTTAAAATTAGTTATTAATTTTTGATTTTATGAAAATAAAAAATTAATAGATTATTGGGCTTGACCCAAGTTTGACCAAATCAAATAAAATATTTATTTGATTAAATCAAAGTCAAATATATTAAAATAGATAATTATAGAAATTATTTTAATTAATAAAAGTACTTTTTCTAAATAAAAAAGATTTTGTTCAAAGTTTGAAGATTATGAAAATGAACATCAGAAGGAGAATGCAATATTTAAGAAATATGTATTCTTGAAATTCACTTTGTAATTTTATTTTTTTATTTCAAGGGTTGTAATTTACAAATATCCAATAGTCACTCGGTCCATTATTATTTTATTTAATTATTAAATAATTTTTTTAATTATTATGTTTGATAACATGTCCACGCATTAGTTGATCACATGCCATGCATAAAAATCCTACGCAGTTTTATTTAATCATGCATCTCATCTGTAGATACATGATTTATTAGGATTATCCTAATATGTTTATATATATGATTTTATGAAATCAATTGCATGTAAACTGCTGGGTTTTAACTAGTTAAAACTTGATAATCACACCACACTAAAAACTGTAATAACTTTTAAGTTAACCGACTTTTGTAAAAGAGTTTTATTAAAGTTTGATGAATATATTTAGTTAGTTAATCTAAGTTCACCTAATTATGAGTTAGACACTTCAGAAAGTTAAATGAACTTAGACTAATGAGATTAGATTAACTGATAATTAAATATTTATATGGTTATTATTTTAACTAGTAATTAATTTAGAATTAATTGATTAGTTAAAATAGAAACACAGTATCTTAAAATAGTGAGTGGAAGAAGGTTGACATGTCAATGTAACATATGGTCTCTATCATTAGTACAACACCGCGAGGTGCAGTGAGGGCCTTGAGATGGCTTTGTTTGCATCCCCTTAAGGAAGGTTTCGAGTTGTACCAATACCAATGTTGGACTTTTTAAGAAGATATGATGAAGTGATGCAGTTTAGTTTTGACCGACCCAAATGTGGCATATTCTAAATGAAGTCATGAAATCTGAAATGATGAGTTACACTCACAAAGTCACAATTAAACTTTCACATGGATAGTTGTGACTTGACCGAACAAGCGATAGCTTATTGTTAAAAGAGAAAATATGAAATATTTTCAGTTTTAACTAATAAGGATGTGAATGTCTCATAGACAGTATGAAATTAATCTGACCGACCCTAAGGTAGCACAATAATCATTGGGTTGTTTTATCGTGATTAGTAAATACTAAATTTATGTGTTTATTATGATTATATTCACACATCACATTTTTTTTGAATTCTAGATATGTATCAATTATATTGAATCATGTAAATTTTAAATTTCAGTTATCAATATTATGTCTACCATGAACAAACCTGTTACTACTTTTCTCGCTCTTGAGAACTTGAATGGTGATAATTTTGTACATTGGAAATCAAATATGAACTTAAAGCTGATTTGTGCGAATCATAAGTTTGTTCTTAGTGATGAATGTCCTGAGAAGCAAGCTGTGAACGCCTTAAGAATGTTAGGGATAAATATGATACTTGGATCATATCAAACAATAAGGTAAAATGCTACGTGCTTGTGATCATGAATGATGTTCTGAGAACCAAGCATGAAAGCATGGAGACTGTCTATGAGATTACGGAATCTTTACATGCAATGTTTGGGCAGCAGTCCGATCAGAGTCATCATGAGGCCATTTTTAGTTATATGACAACTAAGATGAGGAAGGGTACTTTTATTTGAAAACATGTTTTGAACATGATCAACATAATGCACAAGACAGAAGTACATGGGACGACCATTAATGAGCGGACTCAAGTTAGCATCATATTAGAGTCACTCACACCAGATTTTTTTACGTTCACGCCTAACTATGTTATGAACAAGTTGCAATTCAAGATAACCCAATTGTTGAATGAACAGCTGACTTTTAAGTCACTCAATCTTAGAATGACCAAAGAGGGCGAGGCAAATGTTGTTAAGAAAAATTCTTCTTAAAATATTGTTAAGAACAAGAAAATGAAGAAGAACAATAGTAAGGATAAGAATAAGAATAAAATAATAAATAAAGCCAAGACATTTCTGAAAGTCAAGAAGAACAAGAAAGACAGCAAGCCCAAAGGAAAATATTTCCACTGTGGGGTTAAAGGTCATTGGAAGAGAAACTGTAACAAGTACTTTTCTGAGCTGAAAAAGAAAGGTAAATATGATTTACTTGTACTTGAAACTTGTTTAGTGGAATATGATTTGTCATCCTGGATACTTGGTTTAGGAGCCACTAACCATGTATGTTCTACTTTGCAAATGCTTGATTCGGTAAGGGAGCTGGCTGATGGCGAGGTCATTTTAAGAGTTGGCAGTGGTACGCTCGTGTCAGCTAAAGCATTAGGGACAGTCTGTTTACTTTTTTGGATATAATTACTTAGTTTTGAACGATGTTTATTATATTTCTAGTTTTTCGAGAAATTTGATTTCTCTTTCATTTTTGCAAGAACAGTTATTCGAAGTTTTTATCATTAATAAAGAGCTTATTATTTCTAAGAATGGATTCGATATCTCTCATGCTAAAATTATAAACAGACTGTATATTCTTAAACTAAATGAACACGCGTTAAATAATTCTGAATTATTTAAAGTAGCAAAACCTAAAAATTACAAACGACAAAGAGTTTCTCATGATGATAACACATATTTGTGGAATCTTAGGTTGTGACATATTAATCTAGATAAGTTAAACAAGTTAACAAAGCGTGGTGCTTTGAGAGAGCTAAAAGTTAGAATTCTACATGTTTGTAAATCCTGTCTAGAGGGTAAAATGACCAAGAGATCTTTCACGGGAAAGGGCCAAAGAGCCAAGGAACTACTTGAACTAGTACATAGTGATATCTGTGAACTAATCAATGTACAAGATAGATGTGGGTATGAGTATTTTGTCACTTTCATTGACGACTACTCGAGATATGGTTATAGTTACCTAATACATTGAAAGTCTGAAACTTTTGAAAAGTTTAAAGACTTCAAGGCTGAAGCTGAAAAAGAATTAAATAAATCATTGAGAACCTTTTGATCTGATTGAGGGGGTGAATATTTGGATTTAGAATTCAATGATTATTTACTGGAGTGTAGAATCTTTTCCAAACTCACAGCACCTAGAACACCACATCAAAATGGTGTTGCAGAGAGGTGAAACCGAACATTATTGGATATGGTTAGGTCGATGTTAAGCTACTCATCATTGTCATTTACATTTTAGGGATATGCACTGTACACGGTAACTTACATTTTGAATGTAATGCCCTGTAAGTTTATGAGCAAGACGCATTTAGAGTTATGGAATGGATCCAAGCGTAGTTTACGTCATTTCCATATATGGGGGTGTTCAGCTCACGTTCTTAGACCCAAGACCGAAAAGTTAGACTCAAGGTCTAAGGTATCCATATTTGTTCATTATTCTCTATAGACTAGAGGTGAGTACTTTTATAGTTACAATGATCAAATTATGTTTGTGTCGACAAATGAAACGTTTCTTGAGCATGACTATATGTAATACTACAAACCTCGTAGCAAAGTAGTTCTCGAGGAATTAGTCACTGATGAGATCAGTCCACCTTCATTTTTTCCTGATAAATGACAAACTAGAGAAGCCACAATTCCTGCAAAGGAAACCCTGGTGCAACGTCATAGTGGGAGGGTTGTGAGACAACCAGTTTATTACAAACTAGAGGCATATGGCATAGTGTCAGACACTAATAAGGACGATCCATTATCTTATGAAGAAGTAATGTGTCGCAACGTGCATGCGACGCGGAACGGCGATTTAAAAAACATTTTTTGCATGAAAAAAGGAATTTTGGAGTCGCCACCAATCATTTTAGGGTGTGATTGGTCACTCAATTTCAAGATAAAAATTTTGGTCTACGAAAAGTCAAAGTTGGTTCGGGAGTGGTTTGTGTGTGAGAAGGTATTAGCACCCCACAACACCCATTATAAAATGGTTATCAAATTTAATCAAATGCTATCCAATTTTTTATTTTAAGGCAAATGTTAAAGAAATTTATTTTTGAATGTCTCATTTAGTGCATTTTGTATCATAAAAATGAACAAAATAAATTATCTTTAATGGGTGGTTCAAAGACATTTGAAAAATTATTTTTTGTATTCTTGTATCTTTTTAAATCAAAGCATTATTAGAGTTATTCTCGTTATCTCAAGAATAACTTCTCACCTCAGTAGTTCGAGAAGTTTGGTATCCCGAAAATCTCAAAGTCCGTCGTCGGCTTTTGTTTAGTGAAAATTAAATAATGGAAGTGACAAAATTTAAATCTAATTGTAAAAAAAATGTAATCCACACATACATGAACATTAACTTTAATAATAAGGGAATAATGCAAGAATCACATTATAAGCATGACGATATAAAAATGCTAAATAAATAAACATGTAAAGAAAATAAATGTTAATAATACAACAAAAGGGAAGTAAAAGAATATAGATAAAGTTATAGGATGTCAAATTATAGAAAGCATAAAATATTGAGATTATATAAAACATGCATAAAAAGTAATACATGCAAGCATAAAAGTAAAAAATAATACTATGTAATAAATGAAAGAAAAATAAAGAAAAAGAAATCTAAAAAAAAGAGGAAAAAAAATACAAGTAAAGCCACTGTGGCTTTACAGCTGCAACAGAGGAAGACTTTCCTCTGTTGCAGCTGTGTGCAACAGATGAAGACTTTCCTTTGTTGCAGCTGTGTGCGACGGAGGAAATCTTACTTTTTTATATAATAATATATTATGATATAATAATAATAGTAATAATAATAATAATAATAATAATAATAATATTAAATAAATAATAAATGATGAAAAATTGAAAGAAAAATGATGAAAAACAATAGATTTTTTTAACATAAATATGTCCTTTTTTTATTTTTTGACTACTTAGTTTTCTAATTACCATTTTCCTTCATTCACTCATTAGTCATTGCTAATCAAATAACAAAGGGGATGATCATGGATGATAATTAGTTCAAACAAGTGTCACAAAAATGATGAACATAATTTTTAAAAAGAAAAGACTTGTAAGAAAATTGAAAATTTCAAAACGTAGATATTTGCATAATCTTGTATAGAGGTTTTACTCTCTATTTTATGCATTGTTATGTGTGAGAAATTATCCTAGAAAATCTTTGCATCAAGTGTACACTTTCAACCCATTAAAGGGTTAATTCACATTGAGTTAATTTTTTCACCCCTCAAAAGCTTTATCCTCATCCTCATTAATTGAGTTGATGACAAAGACATCTCATTATCCAACTTGTAAAGAAATCATCAATGCATGAAATTAAAGGGTTAAGACTTAAAATAGGAGAAATGATAAAGAATGAACAATCAACTTATGTATGGAACAAAAGATATCAACTACATGAATATGAAGAAGAAAGATGAACAAGATATATTATGAGCAAATGTACAAGACATTTAAGCTACCTTAAGAAAAAGAATGGAAGAAGATGAAAATAATAGAAGTGTAGAATCTCTCCCTCTCTCTAAAATCAACTCTCTTTCTCACTCCAATCCATCTCTTACTCACTCTAAAAAAATGGCTTCCTTTTCTCACACTTCAAAGAGACCCCCCTCAAGTGAAGAACTCACCCCTATTTATAGGCAAAATTAGGGTTTGTCTTTTTTACTTTTAATCTTTTTTTTCTCACTTTTTACTTTTTAGTCTTTGGCCCACTTTTCTTATTTTAGTATTGGACTCGTTTTCAAATTATACATATAGTCTTAGACTATTATATAAAGTATGTATATTTAATATATTAGACCGGATAAAATACGGTATCTACATAATGGATGATCCTGAAAAGGAGAAATGACAAGATGCCATTAACCAGGAAACGAAATTCATGTATTCCAATTCTATCTGAGAAATTGTGGATCCACCTGAAGATGTCAGGTCCATTGGATATAAATTGATCTTCAAGAAGAAAAGAGGTGCAGATGGGAAAGTAGAGACTTTTAAGGCACGACTAGTAGCCAATGGCTATACATAAAGGGATAGAGTCGATTATGAAGAAACATTCTTCCTTGTGGCCATGCTAAAATTCATTTGCATCCTTTTATTTATAGCCGCTAGTTTTGACTATGAGATATGACAAATGGACATCAAGATAGATCTTCTGAATGACTCTCATGAAGGAATCATCCATATGATGCAACCAGAAGGGTTCGTACAAAAGAGGCAAGTTCAAAAAGTATACAAGTTGCTTAAATCCATTTATGGATTAAAGAAATCATCTAGATCTTGGAATCTTACCTTTGATGAGATTCTAAAGTCTTATGGCTTTGAGAAAAATGTTGACGAAGCTTGTGTTTATAAATACACCAAAGATAAGATAATAGTTTTCTTAGTTCTTTATGTTGATGATATTCTACTAATTGGGAATGGTGTAGAAACTTTGTCAAAGATAAAGAAGTGGTTAGCTGAGAAATTTCAAATGAAATATTTGAGAGAAGTGAGCTATGTTCTAGGAATCTTATCTTTGATGAGATTATAAAGTCTTATGACTTTGAGCAAAATATTGACGAAGCCTGTGTTTATAAATACACAAAAGATAAGATAGTGGTTTTCTTAGTTCTTTATGTTGATGATATTCTACTCATTGGGAATGATGTAGAAACTTTGTCAAAGGTAAAGTGGTGGGTAGCTGAAAAATTTCAAATGAAAGATTTGGGAGAAATGAGCTATGTTCTAGGTATCCAAATCCTAAGGGATAGAAAGAACAAGTTCTTGGCACTTTCTTATATTGATAAGGTGCCGGAGAGATTCTCTATTTAGAGTTCCATGAAAGGTCAACAACTGATCAGACATAGAATTGTCCTCTCCAAAGAACAATGTCCTAAGACACCTCCGGAGGAAGAAGATATGGGAAATGTTCTCTATGCTTCAACAGTTGAAAGTCTCGTGTATATCATGTTATGCACAAAACTGAACATCTCTTATGTAGTGGAAATTTTCAGTTTTTATCAATCGAATCTAAGTTTGGAACACTAGATTGTAGTAAAGCACATCCTCAAGTATTTTAGGAGAACGAAAAACTATATGCTTTGTTTACTCAGGTGAAGATCTGAACCCCACTGGATATACTGATTCTTATTTTCAATTAGACAGAGACAGTCGAAAGTCAACATCTGGATCAACATTCACCCTAGGTGGAGGAGTTTTAGTCTGGATAAGTATTAAATAATCCAGCATTGCAGATTCCACTAAGGAAACTGAATATATATCGGCTTATGAAGCTGCGAAAGAGGTGGTGTGACTAAGAAAGTTATTATCTGATCTGGAAGTAGTTCTAGATATGGACAAGCCACTGATCTTATACTATGATAACAGCGGGACGGTAGCCAATTTCAAGGAAACCAAGGAATCACAAGAGGGGCAAACACATAGAGAGAAAATATCATCTTGTAAGAGAGATTGTGCTTCAAGGGGATGAAACTATTATGAAGATAACATCAGAACAGAACCTGACTGATCATTTTACAAGGACACCTCCTATGAAGTCATTTGAGGGTCACATGCGTAACATGAGATTAAGAGAGATGTCACATTTGCTTTAGGGCAAGTGGAAGATTATTGGGGGTTATACCCTCAAAGCATGTGTATTGACATTTTGATACGAAATTTAAAGAGGATCACATTTTTCTTGTAATTGTTCTTTTAAATTAATGTTGAATAAATTATATAAGTATCTGAAAATTCCATATTCATTAATGAGATTATGATCTTGTATTAGTACGGGAGAATTAAGATCACAAATAATGAATAAAATTGTCAGCAACATATTAAAGTATGAAATCTTTAATGAATGGTTGCTAGTACGATTCACTAAGCATCATGAATGCGTGTGATCTAGATCCAAATCATTGATGTGGATAAATATCTTAGTGATGTACTGAATGTACTTTATATAATAAGATTATATATGACAGGACTGATGCGAATTAATATATTTATCATAATATACATTAATTCGATGATCACATGTAGATTAGTCTGAATCTTGGGTAGTCATGAACTCTTATGCATGTCTACTAGATCTTTTGATTCACTCGTTTACTTTGTTTGTTAATCAGGCTAATGACTTTTGTTTTAGAGATTCAATAATTTGGATGGCTAGGGACATGATCTTACAATAGTTAGAATCTAAGTTTTTTTAACAAACCGTATATTGGTTCCCTTAAGTGTTAACTCTGAAATTGAAGGGTTATTGAGCTCAAATTTATAATAAAATTACAAATTAGCCATTCAGTAGTGGATTAATGGTACTTAAGGATCAAAAGGTAATTAGAAGGGTAAAACAATAATTTTGACCAGCTCAAATTTACGAACCAATAATTGGAGGACAGAACTACATGAAATGATTATATCAGTGGACTACATGAGAATTCTCTGTAAATACATTCTATAATCTCTAAGAGTACAATTTTATATTTATAGTAGAGTAATAATGGAACTAATAAATAAGATGATTTATTTAAAGAGTTTAATTAATAATCTGATTTTTTAGAGCTTAGGATTATAGGTCCATGGTCTCCAAGTCACCTCTCTACTACGCTGTATAGTGCGTGAGTATTTCAAGACATGAGAAAATGATTGACTTGCAAAATGAATTTTTATGCTGGGGCAAATACAAAATTATGAGATAATTATGTGTGATTGATTAATTAAAAAATCAATTAAATTATTTATATATTTAAATATAATTTTTTGAAATTATATATATAAATAGTTATTGATTTTTTTTAATTATCAATAAGTGAGACAAAATATCTAATTTATGAAATTAGATAATTAAATTATTAGTAGATGATAATTTAAATAAACTAAATCTGTTATTTCTGAAATACCAGATAAGTTGGTTGATATGGATAATCATATATGTTTATTTTAAATTAACTGATCTAGATAATTATCTGATTAAAATAAATATTTAATTCACAATAATGCCATGTGTCAATCACTGATAGGATATCAGAAATTGACATAGATTACTGTGGTGCGACATGGCACTACAGTAGTTAGTGTGCAACACTGTAGTGCCATGTAGCACTATAGTGGTTCCGTTAGACACTTTGCTGGTCATGGCATACTGCAATACCACGTGGCACTACAGTTGTGCACAATTACAGTGGATCCCACTGTGAACGGTAATTTAATAATTAAATATTATTTTAATTTATCCCTAAAAACGGATACGTCATTATCTAAAGTATATACATATATTATTCTAATGGTCTTAGTTGTTGAAAGAAGAGGAGAGAATCAGTTGATCAGATCATCAGCTCGTCAATCAAGAGTTGAATTGAGAACACGATTGGTGTTAGAGAGATTTTATTCTGTGATTAAACGTTAATCAAATATCTAAAGTCCTTCTGAGTAAATTTTTAGATCTCATGTGTTGAGAACATCTATAGACAAAAAAGTATCTTGTAATATTCTACGTGCCCACGCATGTCTTAGTGCGTTGATGATTGACTTGAAAGATTTTGGTGTGCATGTCGGAGTCTACTGATCGTTGGAACGATTTTGTGGAACAAATGATCGATCAGTTTTTACAAGGACACTTGATATAGAATAGAAGAGGTATATGATTATTAATCTTGTATGTTGTAGATTTAACCTATAAATATATAATGGATTCTGACTGATTGAAAAAGAGTTTTCAATAAAAAAATTTATTTGGTCATCGTGACATTGTGAAAGTTTTGTTTTATTAAATGATTCAATTTTTATTAAAAATTTATTTTTTTATAAAAGATCATGCACCTTCACGCTTCCGCCGTGACGAGTAGCAAATGATTTATAGAATTTAGTTTCAATTGCACAAAGTGTGGTCTGGGACTCTGGGGAGCTATTATTCTTCCTTCAAAATATAAGATGGGTCTATGTATATTACAAGAATGAGTATTCAGTCACTTAGCGGGATATAGGTAGTTTGTGTTGTTCCTCTTGTTTGATTATTCAATATTCATATGGTATCTGACACTTGTGAGTCATATGGTAATAACTGCACGGTGTACGCTTCATCTTTCTTCTTCCAAATATTCATTGTTATTTATGGTTGAACTTTTTATATGGCTGTGAATTTCCACACTTTACTCTTTTCCAGATGTTCATCTTTTAATTATGCCTGAACTTACCATATGGCTGTGAATTTCTAGTTTTTGATTCTTTAACAATCATGATGCCAAGGAGTTTGTAGATGCCACTTTGTAAACTCTTTGCTACAAAAGAATTCATTTGTGTTTCTGTCAGGGAAAATTGCTATCTTCAATAAGGGGTCCTAACAGCAGACAATAATTCCAGAGTTAATACAAGTTGGGAAACAATACTCGAACTGTTTTTTTTTTTTGGGTGTTTACATTCATGTGCAAAATTTATGGGATTATGTTGTGTCTTAGATGCCATCTTACTACTGTCCTCGAGAAATTGTTTCCCTAAAGATATTTGTTCACTTGTTGGCTTACTCTGCAACAGAGGCAGGCCAAAGGCTAGGGGTATGCAAATGTGAATGTTTTGATATGTTTGATTGATAAGTTTTTCTTGTATGAAAAATCTAAATAGACAAAACTCACCTGATATGAAATAGCAAACAATGTAGTGATGACCATTAAAGTTATAGTTTTGGACCCTCACGAGAATTGCCCTGCTAGTCAATTTGCTTATGAACATGTTGTTGGAAATTTTGATGACAGTGCTACGGTTCAAGAATTTGCTAAGAGGTTTGATTTTCATGAAGTCATCTCTACGCTATGTATAAGTTTTTTTTCTTATCTTAGACCCCTGCATTTGTTTTCATTCTAGTTTTGCTAGTATTGTAATGATATATTACTTCATTGTTAGTCAGATGTGGAGTATTAACCATTGAAATTGAGCATGTTAACGCTGCAACCCTACAAATCCTTGAGCAACAAGGAATAGATTGTCAACCTAGAGCCTCTACTATTCGAATAATCCAGGTTTGCATATATTCACGTTGAGGTTATGTATTGATTGTCTAGGTACTTATGGTCGTTAGTGACATCGTACCACACTAGAGTATTCCAATAAATTTGCATGCATCACGGAATCAGTGTAGTGTCATGTGGCACTACAGTATTGCACACTCACTACTATAGTACCACGTGACATCATAATAGCCCACATCGATTTTCGCACCTTATCAGTGATTGACACGTGTCAATCACTGTGAATTAAATATTTATTTTAATTAGATAATTATTTGAATATCAGTTAATTCAAAATTAACATATCTTATTATCCCTATCAACTAACTTATGTATTCTTTCACAAACAACAGATCTAGTTAATTTAAATTATTATCTAATAATAATTTAATTATCGAATTTTAAAAATTAGATATTATGTCTCACTTATCGATAATTAAAAAATCGATAATTTATACATACATACATATATATATAATTTCTAAAAATTATATTTAAATATATAAATAATTCAATTAATTCATTCTTAATTACTTAATCACACACAATTATCTTATAATTATGTATTTGTCTCAGAATAAAAATTTATTTCGCAAGTCAGTCCCTTTCTCATGTCCTGAAATACTCACACAATATACATCATAGTATCGAGATGACTTGTGGACCATTGACTTATAATCCTAAGCTCCAATAAACTAGATTATTAATTACTCTTTAATTAAATAATTTTATTTATTAATTTCATTATTACTAAACTATAAATATGAAATTGCACTGTTAGAGATTATAGAATGTATTTACACAGTATTCTCATGTAGTCCAGTGACATAATCATTTCATGTAGTTCTATCCTCCAATTATTGGTTCGCAAATTAGAACTGATCAAAATTATCATTTTACCCTTCTAACTATCTTTTGATCTTTAAGTACCATTAATCCACTAGTGAATGACTAATTTATAATCTTATTATAAATTTGAGCTGAATAACCATTCGGTTCCAAAATTAACACTTAAGGGAACCAATATACGATCCGTTAGGAAAACTTAGATTTCAAATCTTGTAAGATCATGTCCCAACCACCCACATCATTGAATTTCCAAAACAAAAGTCACTAGCCTGATTAACAAACAAACCTTAACGAGTGAACCAAAATATTCATTAGACATGCATAGAAGTTCACGACTACCCAGGATTCAGACTGATCTACATATGATCATTGGATTGATGTGTATTAAATATTTATGATAAACGACAGGTTAATAAAAATATTGATTCACATCGGTCCAGTCATATATAATTTTATTATATAAAGTACATTCACTAAGATGTCTACCCACATTGATGATCTGAATCTAGATCACACGCATTCATAATGCTTAGTGAACCGTACTAGCAACAATTCATTAAAGATTACATACTTTAATATGTTGCTGTCAATTTTATTCATTATCTATGATCTTAATTATCTCATACTAATACAAGATTATAGTCACATTAATGAATATGAAATTTTGAGATATTTATATAAATTATTCAACAATAATTTTAAAAAAACAATCAAAATATCAATACACATGTTTTAAGAGCATAATCCCCAACAGCAACGACATTGTGGTGAAGAAGGTGTGTCAAAAGCATTAAAACGTTAGGTTTCTACATGATTGAGCTGTTTGGAACTTGGAAATCTATTATAGTTTGTACCCTACAGTTTTATCCTTCTTTGAAAAATTCACCAAGAAATCTTCAATGTATTTTATTCATACTATAATTTAAGCACATTAGAATGAAATGAGGGGGAAAGGCAAAAGCATTAAAGTTACTGTGTTACACTTTGTGAATATCATCTCATAGTCCCCAATTTTTTTTCATAAATTGACATGTAAGTCGTTTTGCTAGGAGATTTGTACTGATTTGAAATAAAATGCTAGTGTTTGATACTATTGTCCCATTAACTGGACAAATATCTCCAAAAGGTTCATTTTTCTCAGCATCCATTCCGCTACCTGAGTTTATATACAAGTTTCGATTTTTATGATTATCGAATTAAACATTTTTTCTATACTACTTGGACTAACGAAAATTATATCAACCCACTGATAATGAAACATGGCCTGTATAGGTAAGTTATTTTGAAGCTGCTAAAAGAGTAGATGTTCAATTTGGTTATCCTCTTACGATCAAAAGCAAAGGGTTGGCATATGATGGACGCGGAAATGCTGTTGTGAAGAGTGAGGAACAGCTGCATTTCTGCCATCGCAGGTGGACAATTACATCCTAGTTTATGTGGATGATATTATTGTTACTAGAAGCTCGAACAATAAATTGAAGACTCTTATCAATCATCTACATAAGTCCTTTGCTCTAAAACATCTAGGACAACTTTTTGCATACACCTAAAGGGCATTAACATTTTGCATACACCAGAAGGGCTCTTCTCACAAAAGAAGTACATACAAGAGCTTCTTAAAAGAGCTAAGATGGAGGATGCTAAGGCTCTACCTACTCCAATGGTCAACGGGCTTACACTCAGTGCTTTTCATGGAGAACCAATCGAGAATATAAAGGAGTACAAGTCAATTGTTGGTGCCCTACAATATATAACCATAATTAGTCCAGAAATATGTTTCAGTGTGAATCGTGTATGTCAGTTCATGGAAAAACCTATAGGCACTCACTAGAAGGTAGTTAAAAGGATTCTTCGATACTTGAAAGGCATCATTGAATAAGGCATTATGATGAAGATGTATGTAACCTTGAGTTTGACAGGTTTCAGTGATGTTGATTAGGGAAACGATCCTTATGATAGACGATTTACAAACGAATTTTATGTCTATTTAGGCAAGAACCTTATCACTTGGTGTTCCAAAAAAAAAACATATAGTTTCTAGATTACGCACATAAGTTGAGTATAGAAGCTTGGCAAATGTTGCAGCAGAAATCCTATGGATTCAGTCCCTTCTTCATGAGTTGAAGCTGAAGTCTCACTTGCCTCCAACACTTTGGTGTGATAATCTGAGTACAGTGGCGTTATCAACAAACCCAGTCCTTCACCCAAGGACAAAACAAATGGAGTTGGACCTCCATTTCTTTAAGGAAAAAGTTGTTTCAAGAACTCTAGTTGTCAACCATGTTCCTCAATAGATCAAGTAGCTGACATTCTGACTAAAGACCTTTTCTCTCAGTCTTTCACTCGTTTAAAACAAAAACTAATGGTGGGATTACCAGAGAAGGGCAACTCGGATTAATGGGAAGAAATAAGAGATCAAGTTCAACTTTTTGTTTTTAGTTTTCTATTATAAGTCAGTTGAGCTTCTTACAGTTAGTAGTATTGACCTCGTCTTCTCTTGTCTTTTCTTGATTGTAATCCAAGCCAACATATTTGACAATATTCTTTCATTTCTGCCATCATACATGTATGCATCCCTTTTATACCTCTATTTGACAATATTCTTTCATTTTATCTGAACATTTATCTGCTGATTGAAATTGAGTGTGAGCCTCAAAGCATGACATTAGTCATCAATTTTGATTTGATCCTTTGACTCTTACATATTTATTTATTCCACGTTAGAACGACTATTAGTTACTATGTGATTCAAATTGATGTGAAGTATGAGATTTGTTAATATCATGCTCAAGTTTGGAAAATATATATGTTTTAACTTGGTTGTTTTATTGTAGACTGAACAATAAAAAAAAAGTTAAACACTAAATGAACTGGATGATAGAAGAATATCTGCAAATAACAAGAGTAATTTGTTATTTTCCACGCTAACAAGTGTCTGTAATAAGATGTCCATTTCCCCTTTATTAATGTGTAACATTAGCATTCAAGCGTATAGAATTAATGATATGTAAAGTACATATTTTATTAATTTTAATTTTATGTTAATCTCATGTAATGGATGGGCTAGATTGTTTTCTTAAATATATAATAAATTGTGGGTTTTCGAAGCTCATCGAATTCTAAATGTTCTTTTTTAGAATTTATAATATATGGATCTTTTGAATATAAGATATGGATTATTGAAAGCCTGTTATATTTTGAGGACGGTGTGATAATAATCTGTCGTCAAACATGATTTTTACGTCGGTTCTTCCATGAACCGTCGTCAAAATTGAATCATTGACAACGGTTTTTCATTAACTACGACGGTTCGTTAACACACTGTCGTAAAAAAATTATTTTATGACGGTGTTTGCATTAATGATGATGGTTCATCAACACACCGTCGTAAAAAAATCTTTATTTACAACGGTATCTACATTACTTACAACTGTACTATCCGTCGCGTAAAATTATATATTCACGACGGTAACTGTCATAAGATTATTTTTGACGGCACCTTTTCACATGACGGTTGTGCACCCATCATAAATTAAATTTACGATGAAAATTTCCCGTCTTGAAAAATAAATTTTGTAGTAGTGCATATAAATTGTCTTATTTGACGACCAAGTTAAAGTGTACTGAGAGGAATTGAGAAAAATAGTAGGGACTGGATTAGAACATAGGGCTATAGTTTTCAATTTAATATATATTTAAAAACATATAAAAATAAATGGGGGGGTAATGTGGCAGAGGCTAATATATCTATCCCTTCCCGTTACCCGCGCAAGTGTAATATTGTCAAAATCGCGATCCAGATCGTAGGATCATACGATCTTATATCCTCCAAACGATCTGGATCAAATATATAATTATAATCTCATAGGATTGTACCGATCCTACCCATATCTTAATTTAGGTTTTTATTTTATCAAATAGCTGGCAGTTGATGTGCACCTCATAAGCCTCCCTAAGTCCAATTTGGTGGATTTGAAACCATCTCCTAATTAATAGGTTGCCATAAATCAAAATTATTAAATCTGTAATGTTCTATGGGCTTTGACACGTAATTTCTCACACAAATCTTTGAATTTTATAAAATTTTATTTGCTTATTTATGATATTAATGGTGAAGTGGTTTTCAGAGAAAAATTATGTGAAAATTTATTTTTATAATTTTTATTTTGAGAAACTAAATTAATTAAAGTTGAATTGTCACTGTTGCTTTACTCATTAAAATGCTTGAGTGAAAAAAATATTTTGAGGAACTTAAAAAATTATATGTTTAGGATCAAGTTTGGGTTGACTACATGTCCAATAAAAAGTTTAGGTTGACTACATGTCCAATAAAAATTTTAGGTTGACTATTTTAAAACGTTATATATTTCAACTTTTTATAAAGTAAAGTAAAACTTATTTTCATTGTTTAATTCTAGTAAGAAATAGTTAATTTATTTATTAAGGATCATAATTTTTTAATATTATATTCATTAACATTTAGTAGAATCTTACAATTCTCAATCTGATTTAGAAGACCCATCCACCGATCCGAGTAAAAAATACGATCCTGACAATCACCATGTACTCGCTCTGTTTCACGAGTTCAAAAACCCACATATGATTTTGACATCTCTAATGTCATCGAGGTATTTTTGGAAAGTAATTGTGAGAGAGATTTTTGTAATTATGAGAGAGATAGCGTGATCGCATAGGAAATTAGATTATTTTAATTACTTGAAGTGTCACTTGATAGGAATGTAAAACCATTTTTTTAGGGCTAAGTTTTTGTATTTATAATATATTAATAAAATTTCCTATTTTATATATATTAACATAATTAAAAGGGTATTTACGGTAGATTAAGTTTACAAATTTTGAAAAATTGATAAAAAAATCTAATGTTCAACCGTTAATTAAGTAATACTGCAATGCCAGTTAGCTGAAAAATCACTAACAAATTTAGGATCTTCTCAGCTAGTGGGCCGACAACATCGTGTTCAGTTTTTGGCCCATGCCATAGCTGGTATCGATCTATTCTGGAATTGTTTTAATCTTCTACGTGACCAAGCATGTCCTCTATAATTTTCTGAAGCCCTAGCTCGCTCATTTGCATACTATATAATCTTCGTCATCCTACTTGTGCCCTGCTTTGTCCCGGACTAAATCTCTGCAACTCCGCCTCTGAAATCAGATTCCATGGTATGTGGTCTTCTTCTTTCTCGATTTCGTTATTGTTTTCCTCTCTTTCGATTTGTTGCCGGAAATCAGCGTGCGGATAGATAAAATCTTGAAAAACCGAGAGCATTGTAGGATGTCATGTTCTGTTGAAGATACTTACTTTTCCTTTGTTCTTTTTAGCTGTGGGTAATTTGATATTCGTTTTCACGTGAATTGGTTGTCCTTTGGTTTTTTTGTTGTGATTGCAGGCGCCAAAGAAGGATAAGGCCCCTCCACCATCATCGAAGCCAGCCAAATCCGGCGGAGGGAAGCAAAAGAAGAAGGTGAGCTTTCAGTGATGTTTTATAATCGCCTGCAGTGTCGGTTTACTGCGAATTGAGGTTATTGTCAGTGTTTAGCCTAGTTTCTGGACTTTCTTATGATCTATATTGTGATTGAGTTACTTATAATCCTTAATTACTGAGTTTTTTCGCTTCATCTCTCATCTTATGAAAAAGAGAGGTCATTTTCAATCTTCTAGTTGTAAATAGGCTACTGATGTTCTTGAGAAGTTTTGGCCATCAAATCGTCCACTTCCTTGTGATTCCATTGGTAGATGTGGATTTAATCGTTTTATTTCCTGGGCTGTATCCAGAAATGGAGCAAGGGTAAGCAAAAGGAAAAGGTGAACAACATGGTTCTGTTTGATCAGGCAACTTATGACAAGCTTCTCAGTGAAGCTCCCAAGTACAAGCTTATTACTCCTTCAATCTTGTCCGATAGGATGAGGGTAAGTCTTCCCATTCCTAATTCTTACTTGTTTTTTTCCTCATACGGCTTGATTTTCATTTTCCAAGGTCTTTATCTATTGTTCGGTATCAAACTTCATGTGTTGAACAGCCTAATAGTTGACATTCAACTTTTTATTTATTCTCTACTCAATTAACTTCAGTTTTAACACTTACTTTGGTAGGCTAATAGAGTTAGAATGGAACTTCTTATTGATAATCATCAATGCATTAAACTCATTATCGCTGTTCTGCTAAGACTTTTCTTGTTAAATTAAACTTAAGCTCGGTCTTATCTTTTCTTTAGTTAATCAAAAGGAGTATAATATTTTCAGCATCACTTTTTTGTGATTAAGTCCTTCAATTTATCTGTTGATCATCAAATCTAGATGGAATTGCAATCTTCTTACCATCTGAAATTGTCTTAATATGGCTCAAGGTTCTTGAAAAGATTACTTGAGATCGATTAATGACTGTTTTCCTTACCTTCAATTTTCAGATTAATGGCTCACTTGCTCGCAGAGCAATCAAGGATTTGATGGCAAGAGGTGCTATTAGGATGATCTCTGCTCATGCCAGCCAGCAGATCTATACTAGGGCCACCAATACTTAGATCTCCCTTGCAAGTGGAATCTGTATTTTGTTTCTTGGTTCTAGATTTTGTTCTCTGAGATATTTCTGTTTACGTTATCTGCATATTTATATTTAGTTTCTTAAGATGAAAGATTTATTTTAACCCGCTTATTTTGCCTGGAAGTACATCTTTTCCTTCATACTTTTTAATTTGACGTTTGATATTAGGTGCTTTATTTCCTGGTATGAAATCTTATCGCAAGTGATATATTTTGCCATTGTGGGTGAAATGAGTAATGGATTTTCCTAGGGCTTCAAATTCATAAGCGATAGGAGGCTTTCCTTCCCCCTACCAAACCGGATTCTCAGATGGATTCAAAATTTTGACAGCATAAACTATAGACATTTATTTTGGAGGGTCATTCCTAAAAAGATGGCGTAAACACTAAAACGTGGACGTGGACGCTTGAGTAGATTCATTCGATAATCATACTTAGAACCTATCCTTCAATTAAGACCGTAACTAATGACGAACTAAAGATATTTTATTGGACTTTTCGTCATTTTTCCTCTTTTCGAACTAAAGATATTTATTGGGCTTTTCGTCATTTTTCCTCTTTTCGAACTAAAAAACTTCAGGCCATGATCGAGATAATCAAGTACTAGATCTCTAATCCAAAGGAAAAAAAAGCATGTGTAATTTCTCAGATAAATTATAATAGAGTCTCTTTTTTTATTACTGAAATGACAAGAACACTACTTCAATCCTAGCGCAAACAACCAGGATAGCGGTTTCACAAGTAGTCCAATATGAAGCAACCTCTAGCTAACACTCAGTAGGAAGAAGACCACACAGCTAAAGAACTCAGTACAGTTCACCTTCCTTATGGGTGTGAATAACACAGTCTGATTGCGCATAAGATACACAGGTTAGCACATAACCCTTCTCCAGCTGCTGCTCATCTAGGAATGATCCATCTGACTGATCTACTGATCCTGAAATAATCTGCCCTGCACACGTCGAGCAAGCACCGGCTCTGCACGAGTAAGGCAGATCCAGTCCTGCAGTTTCAGCAGCGTCAAGGATGTAAACATCATCAGGTGCGTCAAAATTACTCTCCTCTCCATCTGGTCCGATCAGTTTCACTTTGTATACAGCCATTGCTGATACTCGGAACGAGGAAGATTTCAAGCCAAATGCCCTAGAAACGCTCTTCACAGAACTGAATGAAGATGAAGCCGTCTTAAGCAAAGCACAGGATCTGGTCGATGGTGCACTTTTGATCAAGCAAGTTGTAGGAAGTTTTAGAGTTGACATATTGACAGTTGACATCTTACACCTGAATCTGAGTTAATCGTCAGAGTTAACTTATCAAACTCCGCAGGACCGCACATAGAACTTAATATTATTAACCATGCTTCTGAGTTTTAATAACCAGTTCAAACTGCAAAACATCAGGCTAAAATAACACACTAGACCTGCCCAATGGAGCAGTTCGCACGCCATTAACAAAGACTTCATTTTGAATTAAAAGGGAAAACATATGCATCAAGATTATAAAAGAATATGGTCTCTTCATAAAGACCAGAAATAATAGTAGCAAATATATAACAAACGATGAATATGTGATCTCACTGCTGCTGCTGCAGCTTCTTCTTATGATCAGTAAGGGAGCTTCATAGTGAAAGTAAACATCCTAAATGTAAATTTTGAAGGTATAATCTCTGAACCATTCGCACACTAGTACGATAATGTCCGCATAGAAGAGAAACCAACAGTTAACATGAACATGGAAATCATGAATGTCGGTCATGCAAAAGCAAATATGCCCTACCGCACCTCATAACCGAAGGATGTCATTGTCCAAGATAATGATAAAAACAGAAACAAAGAACTCTAAAAAAAGACGATTGGTTTATCGAGATAATTATTGACATAGTTAACCGTGCACAGAATTGAGGCTAAATTGGTTCCAAAATTTTCAGTTGAAGATGAAACTATGACAAATGGATTTATAATTGGTGATACTGAGGGGGTTGTGTCTTCTGTGTTCTAAAGAAATTAATCGTTCCAATTCGCAAGGAAAAAAGAGTCTCGATAACAAGTAAGAAATTCCAAGCTAGCGATCAAATACATCAAAAGAAAAAAAGAAAAGAAAAGAAAAGAAAGAAACTATGTTGTGTTAGAGAGAGATAAAGAGCTCTTACAGGGAAGTAGAAGACGAGCCGACGGGAGAAAGCGAGAGAAGATGGATGAGAAGTGAAAGCTAGTACGAGAAGTGGAAGCCCTAAGTAAAGTAAAACAATTCGGAGCGTGGGGCGGCTGCTTAGCGACGTCCATTGTTTTTGTTGACGTTGTCATGCGCTCAGGATAGTGACATTGGATGGGTGTCAGGTGGAGTCGTGTGGTGCTTTCATAAAGATTGTTAGATGTTGACCACGGTCCCATCCCTTCTAATTTTAAGAGAAATTATAGTCTACCCGTGAATTGTTGTATTAAAAATTGGGATAAACTATACTTTTATCCTCTGTAGTTTAGTTTAATTTTTATTTTAAATTTTATATTTTAAAAATTTATAAAATATATTCGACACTTATATTTTAGTTAAATTTTTTATAACATTTTATAATTTTATTATATGACAATTAATTTAATATGACAACAATTTTTTAATTTACTCGACTGTAACATCATAAATTACGTAAAATAACCTTAATTTTTTCCTCTTCCCTCAGAGAGACATCATCTCTTCGCGACTGTGCCACGTGGGATGAATTCCTCCTCCATCTTCTTTTCAAGTGAGAGCAGCAACCCTGACTCCATCTCTGGTTCAGTCGCAGAGGTGAAAAGAAACCTTGTTTCTTCGCACATTACCCCTAACCTTCGCAATATCTCAAACCTTCGCAAGATCCATTAGGAAGGTGATGAAAAGTGGCAGTAACAGAGAAGAAGCCGTTAGACACCGAGAAGATGTAGACTCCAACCCGATTGGAACTGCATCCCCACCTAGAAGAGTAGACCACGACCTATTTCACGGTGGTACAGACCAGTGGCAGTGAGAGCAAGCTCGTTTCCACCATTTTTTCCGGCAACGCTTGAGAACGCTAAAGGAGGTGAGTCGAGATACTAAAAAAAACCTAAGGCTTACCCTGTGTCTCATCAGAACACCTCGAGCTTAATCCATACACATTACCCGTTTGCCTCACATGGATCCAATTTCTAGATCTTTTTCATCCTGGCCAAATCACTGTCCGTCTGAAAGAAGAACACCAATAATGAACCACTTGCGGTGACTACCTCATCTTTCATGGCTGAGAAGAAAAAATGTTTCTTCTCCATTTCAGGGAGAATATATTGGACTGGATTATCTTCTTCGTCATTATACTTTCCAATTCAGCACATTGAATGAGAAACTATCTAACACTAAATTAATTTCCTATCGATTTTCTCAAACTTTTTAAAATTAGAGATACAGATCCCATAGATCATTTCAAAGGTTGATTAAATCAAACTCAAAATCCACAAAATCTAAATGCAATTGAAAATAATTTAGGCTAGATTCAAGAACCGCTACACATTCCAAAACCAACAAGAAACTATTAAATCAGATTGTATCTTGTGGATGGTAATATTGCCAAGCCGATCTAACGTAGTGACCTCGAACACATTGGCCAATTCCTCAAAGAACTCTACAAAAATGGAGCGGAGGAGGAAGAAGAATTCTGAAAAAAAAGTAGACATTTTCATGAATGAGGGAGGAGGAAGAAAAAAAGAGAGGAATTAAGGGTATTTTAAAAATTTCATTCCACGTGACATCTGACTAAATTAAAGGGCTGATGTAGCGTTAAACTACTTACCACATAGGTAGATCGTAACGGACCATTATTAATTTTAAGCGGAGGTATTACAGAAAGTCTAACGTGAATGTAAAATGTAACTATAGATATTTTATAAATTTTTAAAGTGTAAAGTTTAAAATAACAAACCATCCCAAATTATAGGGGCAAAATTATAATTTATCCTAAAAACTGAATGGTTAAGATTTATTATATGAATAAAAAATAGATTTGATTTTTCAATGCACCAAAATTAAACAGATCGGAACCGTTGGGATATGAATCAACAAACCAGAACTAAATAATGTGAGACCTAGGTCACATTGTGACCGGTAAGGGAGGAAGAGAGAGTTTTGAAAATGAATGAACATGTACACAAATAATATTTCAGAATTAGACCTGAAGAATAACATTTATCCATTAAGATAATATCCACCAAACATGTTCTTGGTTTTTCTTTAAGCGAGAACTTTGCTGGGTGTAGAATCGTCACAAGTCAGGACAACAATCTAATACGTAAAAACCGAATTGCAAAAGATGATTCCATTGGCCACTCAGCTCATATAGGTTACATGTATTGGACGAAAATGCACAACTTACATCCATATCAATTCTTCTTTGGAGCGGATAACCTATGTTTGGACCATTCTTCCAAAGCCTTTCGGTGAAGAGCATTCATCCTAATATATGGTCGTTTTTCTTTAATTAACTTCTCCGCTTTTTTCCAATCTTCGGCTACACCAAGAGCTACAAGCAGTGCACACATAACAGCAACACTTCTTCCATGGCCTAAAGAAATAAGGAAGGAGATATGAGAGAAGTTTTCACGTTTCAGTACCTCGTCTATGTGAAAGCAAGTAAATAGATTCAACACCAAAAAATTAGCAACAAAATGACAGCCTTTAGCTCACAATTGATTATAGTAATCGAAGTAGCAGTTATAAATATAATGCACCCTCGTTACGAAAATGTAGTCAGTCAGACAAATCTTTGCCTTAGGAGGTAATGTGTTATGAATTGAAGTTCGTACTTACATGGATAGCATGCCAATCATTTCCTACAAATCATACATTTAGATGCACGAACCTAATATCATCCTATTTTTGCTTGACCCGATTGTGACATGAGCATGATGAGCATAGATAAGACTGATTATTTCTGACTTCTCCACTCGTGTCTACCAATGGACAGTTGCCATGAATATATACTGACCTCTGTTTAATAGAGCAAGTCCAAGGACCTGCAGAGACAATAAATAAATTTTCTCTCACCTAAAATGACTCATTGATGCCTTATAATGAAGGGAAGTTGTCCTAAATGTGGTAGGTTTTGCATTTTCTACTGCAGCTTCCCTCACTTCTCCCTTCCTCGATTTTTCCCTTTGACCATATTTGTTATTTTGTTTCCAAAAATGTAGGTATACTTTTTCTTTCTGAAATATACTGCTTGTATGTAAATGTCGTTTGGGAAAGTTGATTCTTGCATTCCGGAGCACAAGTAGGCAAAATTTCCACATAATCATCTGAGTCAGTGTTACCATAAATTGCTCAGAGATAGACTTTCTCAGTAGGAAGAGATGGACCTGGTCGAGCTTAGGATATCACCCTAACCACATTTTGGACCTCATGCCTCTCTATATGGTCACAGTCAAACCAAATTCCATGCTAAGTCAAGAATGGATAGCTGGCTCACTTTCTTATTCTATATCCAATCGAAACCCTTGCTGCTCTAACTCATAAAAATCATGTTGGAGGTTTTATTCAAGAACATAGGAAACATTGAAGTACAGAGTCAGAAAAAGGATTTGTCCATATAACTACTTTAAAGAATCAATGAGTCAAAGGCTTTCTACGCGTAGGAGAATATGGGAGGGAGTAGGGACATATGTGGCCAAAATATATATATTTTTTTATGATTTGAAAGTCGGAGTTCAGAGTCTTCAGACTTGACATGCCAACATTTCAAGTGTCAAAGGTTTAACGACAACACTTTAGTTTTCCCTTATAGCTGCTAAAGTTTTGTCTGCAATGAGTCAGACAGGAGATGCAGACCCCTTGACAGATCATACAGTTCCGAAAGCATTCAGAGTAAGCTAGAGTAAGGCAAATAAACAATATCAACACTACTCATAGTTGTTAATCATGATTGCTACTAGATAAAGGTATGCTGCCATAGGTTAGTTCAAACAGGTTAAGTTTTAAGTATGTGTTCATTCAATTGGACTGGAGATAAGCAAATAATTTAAACACGGTCGAATATTATGGAACCAATATGGAATTTGCAGCAATTGAATGAAAGAAAGCTACGTGATAAGGCACTTTAAGACAACGCATCTCTCAAAAGCAACTTGCTATAGATAATAGTAGAGAGAATAACCGTCCACCTTTATCATAACATGTAGAAAACTTTTAATTGCTTCCAGGATGAATTTAGCAAAAACTAGGACGCTAAGATAGACAGTAGCAGAACATAACAAAATAAAAAGTCAAAGAGAGTAACAAACAATCTACTACAAATCAGATGGACGAAAAAAATACAAGTTTTAAAGTAGTGGCTATAAATAAAACAGAAAATTCATACAAAGTTGAATGTTACTTACAAAGTTCTTGATTCAAACTGATAATGTAAGGGAAAAGATGACAGAGATATCTTTTCAGGTACCTTACCAGTATGAGATAAGACCAGTTACCCTTCTAACGGGGTATCTCTGAATGATCACACTATATATTGTGAAAAATATAGGATGGAGATCAAAACAAGAAAAAAGAGACGTACAATAATGTCTGAGAGGGTCATAATAAACCTGAGGTTGAGACTGTTTTGAAACTCAAGGCAGTCAAGTGTGTAGTCCTTGGACTAACATCAAAATGACAAAGAAAGAAAGACACTCCATGAATTTGTTCAAGCTTTCAGTCAGAATTAAGCGAGTGTTCTAGTTTGTGACATTATCATAATTGCAATTATTCTTACGCAACATCTAAGCATTCAAAAGTTTGAACTGATTGATGCGATTTAATATCATGGAGTTTGAGACAGGAAAACAGACAAGAATATGTCATTACTCTCACTTCAATTGAGCATAATATGCAACGCATACATCAAAGATGTTTTAAAAAAAATGCTTAAAAAGACTTCATTAGAACACACAACTTAAAGAAGCCCAACAATGCAGTTCAGACATTCAAAAACAAAAATTAGTAACCATGAAGTAAAACGAGAGTGCTGACTAAAACATACTAAACAAACAGAATAAGTTCAAGAACGAACAGCAAAAGCTTACCATAAGCACAGTGGACAAATACTGGCCTATTCTGCTCTCTCTTTCTACAGGCCCACTTAACAGCTGATTCAATTTCCTCCGGCTGAGGAGACCTTGTATCCCAAGTTGGCACACACAAATAAGGATGCCCTGAAAATTCTGAACTTCTAGGCAATTCACAAGTGCAATCTACAATGGCCGGATTACCGGGCGGCAGTCTGTCAGGTGAATTAGGCCATCCCCCAACATATAATCTCTCACAAATTTCAGTATAAGGGTCTTCCCCACTGTGCAATCTCCTCAATGCAGAAAAAAATCGAACAAAATACAAATAGGGGCTAAACATAACAGTTGACAAAATGGAAAATCTCCCATCTGGATTTTTCCCCAGAAGCATGGGAAGATTGATCGATGGATGAGAAGCAATTGCAACTAAAATAGACACCAAAGAGGCATACAATAATGGTAACGATAATAGAGAGAAACCAGAGATTTGAAGATATGCAAACAATGAAAATAAAACTGACGCCTTCAATCCGATCAGCACTGATATGCCAACCCCCATCTCTTTTGCACTCAATGGATAGTATAGGAAAAAGGAAGTTAGTTACCAACTCAAAACTCAAAATTAAAAATATTTTTTCTTAATTCATAATTTTTTCATCTGGGTCTTAACAAATGAGAATCAAAATTTCAACAAATTGAAAGCGAATGTGGAAGTTGAATCAGCAGCAACAAAAGCAACTTCAAAAAACAAATTAGACAATCTACCCACTAAAATTCGATCTCCCATAAACGAGATGAAAACGCGTTGGAGTAACGAAATCTTGGGAAGTTATAGGGTTTTTTTTGGTTAAACAAATATTAATCATTTTACAAAAATAGATTCATACACTAATTTTTTTTTAGCCTAACCCTTCACCTCATTTCTATTTCTTTGTTTTTCATTTTATTCACTTCATCGTTTTCTTCTATATTTTCTTCTTTGTGTTCTTCTTCATCTTCTTACTTTTTCATGCAACAGCATAATATTTATTTATTTTGTATTCTTCTTCATCTTCTTACTACGTCTTCTTCGTGTTCATGAATTTTCTAAGAAAATTTATTTATTTTCTTTTTTCTGAAAATGAGGTTTTGCCTATTTTATAGATCTGAACCATATATAGCCATAAACAAAATATGAAAATGGAGTTTTACCCATTTTGGGCAGCAATTCCTTCTTCTAGTTCTTTTTCGACATTTTAGTTTTTTTAATCCTTCGACGTTTTATTTTTGGAGTGTCATTCATGGGGGCGCACTAGCATCGCACACCTATTGTGTAACCATCTTGTGGACTACACGATATCTACTCATCGTGTAGACTACACGATGTCAGTGTAGTGATCGTGTAGTATACACGTAGTCTACACGATGTGTACACTAGCGTCGTGTAGACTATGTGTAGACTACACAGTGGCTACACGATACTAGGGCAGACTACATGATGAATACACTGGCATCGTGTAAACTACACGATGGCTACAAGACGCTAGTGTACTCATCGTGTAGACTACACGATGGCTACAAGATGTCAATGTAACCATCGTGTAGTATATAATGTAACCATCGTATAGTCTACACGACGCTAGTGTAACCATCGTGTAGTCTACACGATGAGTACACTAGCGTCGTGTAGACTATGTGTATACTACACGATGACTACACGTTACCAGTGCGCCCATTGTGTACACGACGCTAGCGTACTCATCTTATAGACTACATGATGGCTACACGACGCTATGTGTACTCATCGTGTAGGCTACACGATGCCAGTGTAGTCACTGTGTAGTATATAACGTAGTCATTGTGTAGTCTACACGATGCCAGTATATCCGTCATGTAGGAAATACGATGCCAGTATATCCATCGTGTATACTACACGATGCCAGTGTTCTCATCGTGTAGACTATACGATGTCAGCGTACCCATCGTGTAGATTACATGACGTCAGCGTACTCATCGTGTAATTTACACGATGTCAGCGTACCCATCGTGTAGATTACACGATGTCTACACAATGCCAGTGCACCCATCGTGTAGACTGCACGATGCCAGTGTACCCATCATTTAGTAAAAAACCATTTTCAGATCTGGTTTGTGACTAGATATGGTTCAGATCTGTAAAAATAGGCAAGCACCCATTTTCAGATCTGGTTTGTCATCAAATCTTCTGGCTCAGATCTGTAAAAATGGGAAACCCTATTTTTTAGATCAGGTTTGTGGCTAGATATGGTTCTGATATGTAAAAATGAGCAAAAACTCATTTTCAGAAGAAAAAAATATTCTCAGAAAATTCATGAACGTGAAAAAAATAAATAAGTATTTTGTTGTTGCATGAAGGAGTAAGAATATGAAGAAGAAAACGTAGAAGAAAATGAAAAAGAAGTGGAAAAATGAAAAACAAAGAAGGAAAAATTAGTGTATGAGTTCATTTATGCAATATGGTTAGTGTAGGGGTCCAGTTTAGCAAAAAACTCAAGTTATAGTAAAATAGCCATTTTTTATAATAATTTTAGTATTTGACCAAAAAATTCCGATTAACAAAAATGACCGATTTTTTGCAATTCCTCTCTTTTTTGTTTATATCTTCTCTCTCTACAGAACTTCACGTCGAATCGCAGCCGCTCTCTTATAGTCCTCGAGTTTCATTTCAGTTCTAAATCAACCAACTTAGGCGTGGCCGCAACACCGACGAGGCAAGGAGGGTGACATAGGATGTCCCAAGCCTCGTTGAGACTCAAGCACATGCAATCTTAGATCCTTACTAATGAGGAAGTTTTGGTCAGAATCATTATAGGGTTTACTAGTGAAATTGTTTTGAATTGAAATTTCTGGTGAAGTTCTTAAGCCAAAAAATTGGTGGAGAATTAATGCTTGAGTCCCAAAGTCACCTTTAAAAATAATTTCAGATCTCGTTGATGAAGAAAACAATGACAAAACACAACTTTTGAAGGTTGTGGAGAGGAGCGGAGCTTCGGCTATTTGAAGTTCGCGGTTTTGGAGTTGAAGAATACAATAATTTCTTTATTTTGTGGTTTGATTTTTGGATTTCTGGGTTTCGAGCTAGAGGGGTGAAAAAGAATAATGAGGAGACGAGTTTGGGTGTGGGAAGCGGTTTGATACTGGTATGATGTATGATTATCACGGATGATATATACTACGATATATTGATGATATATAAAAATATATCATAGTATACATGTGCATAATTTTTTTGCAGTTTTATAAAAAAAAGTACAATTAGAAAAAAGGGCAATTCTTGCTAATACAACTTTTTTTTATCATTCTCTTACTCATTTTTAAAAAATAGTCTGTTTCCATAAATAAGACTGAAATATTTCATTTTTAACTAAAAACGTCACCTAAGCTTCTATAATGGACCTTTCGGCGCATGTTTGTAAAACTATTCAGTTTTCGCTCAATAAGGGGATTTCCACAAAATAGTTATAAGAAATCCTAGACCACTTTCTATAAGTAAGTTATGAATTAGTTAAAAAAATACAAGTATATAAATCTCTCTTTAATATATTTAAAATATAAAATAACATGTATTTTGTTCACATTGCTTTACATTTACCGTTTCACACTCAAATTAACAAGGTTAGGTAATTTAAAATCAAACTTAAAACTAAAAGTACTTATGATATTTTTTGGGATGGTTAAAAAATTATTAATATAATTTATCTGATGTTAAAATTCTATTTATTCAATATTATATCATTCTAAATACTTGTAATATCATTTCATTTTATTGTTAAGTAATCATTGTCGTTTATATCATATATACTAAATAAACGTTAATATTATATTATGCGTTAACACTTTATATGTATTGTAATTATTAAATACTAATATAATCATAAATAAGTGTTTATATGTATTATATGATCGTTAATATATTCCTTTACATTTTATCATAATATAAGTATTATTTATAAATTTATAATAATAAAATATTCACTTAATATAAGATTTGTATTAATTAATAAATATTACCCTAACCACTCAGGTTTAAAGGAATTACTATATTTAAATTTAAAAAAATAACTAAAATATCTTAGTAGATGGTATTGTAGATAAACTATAAATACTAAAATGGAATTTAATAGAAAGATCAATTTATCTACTACAATTAGGCCAATTTATAACTTACTACTATAAAAATGGTTTATCTATATCATTTTCCCTATAAAAATGGAAAACTATGAAAATAGACAGAAAAGAAAACAGGGATGAATTGCAAATATGTAATTTTTTTTGCAAAAATGGTTGTGTGACAAAATTACACAGGTTTAGCATTTCTAAATTTATTCGTGCATGTGAAATTTCCATAACTAAATTAGTTACTCCGACCATTTTTATAAAGAAACAACTCCTGCAATTTTTGCGATTCGGTTGAAAATGTGGTTATTTTAACATTCTCTCTTATAAAAACTAAACATGAAAATGGTCTACACCTTAAATAATCTCAAACATAGCCACTTATTATGGGTCCACTAAATATAAACAAAAAATGAGGGTTGGTTCTTATCATATCCCTATAAATTCATTCATGATGTTTATCTCTCTCTCCTAAAATTTATCTCTCCAACAATAAAATGTTCTCTCTCATCTCTCATAAAATATTTCAAACAAATCCTCCCGTTTTCTTGTTTCTCATAATTTCAAGTTTTCTCTCAACTATCTCTAAATTTTCAAAAAATTTCCCTTACTTCTCCTAAAATTTCCCTAGAAGTTCTAAAATATTCAAAAATCTCGTGTAGATTTATACACTATTGTACATAATAAATATACATATATGTAGATATCATATATACATATACATGTGTATAGTATATGTTATATATTAGGACATATATATGCACACATACATTAGTGTATATATATTGCAACACTCATAATATATACACACGTATAATATAACACACATACACAAACATATTGTGTTATATATGCATGTATATATAACATTTGTGCGTGTATATAGACACACACCCGCCCCGCCCCGCATATAACAATAATAAATAATATGAAAAATTATCAATAATAAATAATATGGAAAATGATCATTTTAGTCATTGTAGTTTACATCATTTTTTAATTTGACCATCGTGGTTTAAAACATCTCAATTTGACTATCATAGTTTACTTAATATTTTAATGTAGTCCTTCTGTTACTCTCCGTGAACTAAAATGACGATGGAGTTACAGAGATATGAGAGATGAGGGAGAGAGAAAGTAGTCTTTTAATGGAGACCGGATCTATTGACGGAAACGCTGTTGTGATACGTTAAATGCTGATATAACACGTTAAGTGCCGGGTAAAAACTGATATAACATGTTAAACGCTGATGTGAAATGTGTGGACACTTTAATGTAGAATCATCACCAAATAATCATTTCTCTCTCTTCCAACTCATTTCCCTATCTTGGAAATGATCCATACCCCATCTTTTAGCAGCTAAAATCCCCACGCCACCTTCTATGACGGCAGCGGCGCCTCTGGAACAATGGGTCCAAATGCATCATTTCTCTATTTTCTCCAATATCTATGGAGGAAAATTCTACCTCTACATGAGAGGGATTCAACTGGATCTATCGGTGGCATGTAGAGCTTTCGCGACGGATATGGAGGCGCCGATGGGGATTGAGTTTGGGGAATCGACGGTGAGAGAGTACAAAGAGGGAGAGAAATGTACAACATAAATGACAATGGAGTTACAGAGAGATAATGGATGAGGGAGAGAGAAAGTAGTCCTTTAATGCAGAGAGAAGATTGTAAAATGTTAAAAAAAATAAATAAAATATGTAAAATATGTGAGTTAGAAGAGAAAAAATTATATTTTAATGGATGATTGTGTATTTATGGGTATCATGATTGTCACGTCATAATTTAATATATCACATCATCACTTAACGTGTCCGTTAAACTTAGTTAATGAAGAGTGATAGAATGACTACATTGAGACATTAAGTAAATTAGGATGATCAAATTAAAATTTTTTAAACTATGACCAAAATGAAAAATGATGTAAACTACGATGATAAAATTGATAATTTTTTCTAAATAATATATATGAATGATGTAAATTATCTAGCATATATAGACAATATATAAATATATATTAGCGTATATAATGAATATATAAATATGCATGTCATGTACAATATATAACATCTATACTACCGAAGCCTGTTGAAAAATTTCTTTCTACACCCTCCCAATATTTTTGAATATTTTCTATCTCATTTCTCATAAATTTTAAAGTTTAGAAAATCAACACAATAAAAATGAATTTAAATTACATTAATTAATATTTAGAGATAGAATCTCTACCCGAATCTACCTTATTTATTCTCCAATTTAAAACAATCCCCAACGGAATAATTTGATTAAATAAAAACTTTCACATCTACCATGAAATTTATCCAACCAAATTGAGAGAGAGAGAGAGAGTTGAGAAAGTTCTGAAAGTATAAAAGAGAGGGTAAACTAATAAATATATAATACTGATAATTATTTAATTTAATTGAATTTGTTAAATTAATTATTATCTTTGGAAAAATTCTATACATGATATTTATTTATTGTTTTAGACATATATGTATTTAGAACCTCAAATATGTGTAAATAGTAAGAATTCTACACAATGATCCATCTGGCTATAAGAATATGCGAACAATAAGTCTTGATGAAAATGTCATAAACTTGGGAGAGAATCTCACTAGCAAATAATTGAGTTTTAGACTTAAATTGGCAGGAACACCTAATAAATAAATTAGATTGTTTGGGTTAGTCATGTGTTCTATTTTCATTCTTATTCAATGTGAAAATTTGTATGGTTGTAAACATGTAAAAGAAAACGTACACATTTTTTTTTAAAGTTATTTATCTAAATATAGATTGAATCTGCATTTGACACCCCAATTAATTGAGTAGAGTCTACTTACGTCAAAGAAAATTCGATGCAACAAATATCATATACCTTATTAGAAGAGAAATAAAGAGAGTGCGACGAATAGAAGAAATGAAAGATTATGAGGATTTGAACTTCTACAATGCATGATGTCGAGTCTCACCTGATCACATATTGATTTCTTTTTGTTCTATATGACAACTCACGTTCAACATGTCCGATCAAGTTTGTCTTTTACTTCTCTTCCTGAAGAATTGTATTCTGAATTACATTAGATCATTAATGTTTTTCATCGTGATATGACGGACATTTTCTTTGATGAGATCTATCAACTTGTATTGATCATCCTTAATAAATTATGTCAACAATAAAATTTTTTTAAGAGAATGCTCAAAAAAGAATCTAAACTCCGATCGGCATGTATCAAATCAGTGATAAAGACTCCGGATGTTAGTTTAAAAAAAAATTACTCTCGGATGATAGTATGACATGATAATATCCTCTTTGACATTCTTCCCTAAATGCTGTCTGACGTGGCGGCCATTGCATCAGATGGGTCCCATAAGCTGACGCTCATGGACCTTTATCTCTCTCTCTCAAATCAATAAATAAATAGAAACGCACCCCTTCCATCTCCAAACAGACAGATTGTTTTCCAGACACGGAGCTCATCACTCAGAGCTGCAAATTCAAAATCCATTTCCATGGCTTCTGCTAGCTCCGCCTTATTTGCTGCCTCTTCTTCTTCTTCTTCTTCTTCTTCTTTTTCTTCTTCGTCTTTCGTTTGTAATCGATCCAGGTTTTCGGATTTGGAATCTGTTACTCACTTATCTCAATGCGTGCCATTCAGGAATTGCTTATTTCTCCAGTTTAAGATTGGCGCTGAACGTGCTGGACTCGTTTTCTCAAGGAAAATGTAAGTAGAACATCAGGTACTCTGATTTTATTCTGATCGGGGACGTCGAAATTAAACCTCTACATTTCCAGCTGAAATTGACGTTTACTTTCCTAAAAGTTGCACTGTTCTTATTTGATTGTGGTCCGTTAGTTTCGCGGTGGAATTTTTGAATCAGAAACTTGACTGACAGCTTTCTCTCTGTTCTGTTATTCCTCCGCTTGGTCAATGGGATGCGGCGCTTCGAAAAATCACCGTTCATTTAGTTCTTGATGAAGTGTATAGTTTATGATTTTGTGCTAGGAAGATGTTTACTGAAATATCTATGTGAGTCTTAGGCTGAGAGAAGTTATCTGGTTTTTAGGTACTCTGTCTAGGAAGGTTCGTACTAAAACTTAGAACTATATCTACTTATATGCTAAATATTTTCTCAGAAACAAAACGATAGGGAATAGTAAACTACTCTGGCCGCATATTGAGCCCAATTTATGTGCGTATTTTTCTTACGTTCTTTTTGTCTTCAACTGATCTGAAATTTTACATTCGCGTTCTCAATTTAACTACTATATCTTTATTGGAGCATTAGGAATTAGGTAATGAGAGATTTTCATCTTAAATTAATGTTTGATCATGATTCATGGTTGACATTCAGAGTTAATACATGTGCCAACTGCATCTTGCTTAAACTATTTATTACTTTGACTATTTCGTATTTCACTGATCTTGTAGTCTTCGTTGGAAGGAATAATTCCATTTCTTTTACTATCAATAAATCATTTTCCCCCTGTATTTTATCCATTCTTAGGGGCTTTTGGGTTGAGTTGAGTTATATCTACTTTTACAGAATTAATTTTGCATTAATGAAACTATCTTATTCAATTCTGCATCAAAAGTAATTTGACAAAAGAAAAAAAATTGGGTCAATTCAAAATACTTCCTTCAATTCAACCTTCTAGATTTATTGATTGCCTTCGTACATTTTACCACCAAGCTGATGATAGGGCTTCTCCTGTTATGTTGTTTAATATCTCTAGAATTGATATGCAGAAGCATTCTGAACGCTTCTACCAACGGTTGGAATGAATTTGCCTCAAAATCATTGGTGAGTTATGTGCTTTTTGCATTTAAATTGTTTTTAATTAAACTATTGTGATTAGAAGCATGTGCAAAATTACGATATGGATAGAGAGGTTGTCACAAACCAGATTCGACAATTGTGTTTACTTTTGTTTTTGAACAATCTCTATTTCTGTTTCTAACTTTTGTTGTTGAAGTATTTAAAACTGCATTGACTTTAGAATGCATAAATAATTATTGGCTTCTGCAATTAGTGAATCACCTTCCGAATCAAAGATCACGATGTTTGTTTTTTTTTTTTTGTTTTTTTTCTGCTTTTCTTTTAGTTTAATGAAGTATGCTTTCTTAGTGGCTGCTGTATTTTGTTTCAATTTTCTTATAATCCATGTTTTTTCTTGGACTGAAGTCTTTCATTTTTTATGGAGTTACTGTTAATGGAGAAATCATAATGGAGATGGGCTACTTGGCTGTTGACAATCTAGTCTTTCAATTACTCCCACGATTTTATGTTGGTTATGAGAAATAAAATATTCACTTAGTTATTTGACTGTTCAAAAACCACATTTCAGTTCTAATTTGTTGGAGCTGGAGTTTTAATTTGCCCATCTTAATTTGAGTTTGCATTTATGATAGCTGAAAAATATCAATGTTAACCTGTTGAAATCATCATGCCACTGATTGGATAGTTTGATTGCAGAGGTTTGACCAAGAGTTTGACTCTGTGCCAATGCCAATAGTTACTATAGATCAGGATTCAGACTCAGATGCAACAATTGTACAACTCAGCTTTGGAGATCGCCTTGGAGCTCTCATTGACACGGTGAATTTGGAGCTCTCATTGTATTAGATATCATAAATTACATTTTCTGCAATGTCTCTGTATGACATCTAGCAGAGATTGTACGAAAAGGGAGAACTTATATCAAGTGCTTCTGATGCATTTTATATATTAGTGAGATAAAAAATTCAGAAGAGTTCTGAGTAGATTCCCATATAGGTTTTGATCTGAAGTTTCTATGCAGGCGTGTAAATGATCAGGACCATATTTGTCTGATTGTAGGAGATTTGTTTTGTCAGTAGTAGGAAAAAGAAAGTTCAAATGAAGTCCACAGGCCTTTCTTGCTCATGATAAGCCCACTTCAGATTCCAAAAGAAATTGATTTTAGCCAATTAACTTAATTGTCTCAGCATGGTTTTGAACTTGGCAGATGAGAGCACTGAAAGATATAGGTTTGGATGTGGCCAAGGGAACTGTTAGCACTGAGGGATCTGTCAAGCAGACAAAATTTTTCATTACTCGATTGTGAGTACACTTTCTCGCTTTGTTGTTTGTTGTTGTCACGTTCTCATGGGTATATGTGTTACCATAATGGTGTGGGTGGCTGTGTAAAAGTTATCCTTTACATTAATCTATAGCGTGTTCGGTCCTGTTTTCTTTTAGGTAGACCAGTTTTTTTATGTAATTCCATCTGATCAGTATGATGTTTTATCATGTTTTCTAAAATGAAGATACATTTGTTTCCATGACTGTTAATATCTCGATAACACTGAAACTTGGTTTATGCAAGAAGAAACTTCATGGCTTGGGATGAATCTTAATAAGGATTTCATGCTCAATTCCTCCCATATTTGAAGGTCAAGAACATGTTGTCTTTGAAGTTTGATCATAAGGTGTCTTTGCATTCTGGTTTCTTGGTTCCATTTGCAACTAGGTTGCAGAAATCTATGTGTGAAGCTGATTGTGTGAAAATATTTTGAAAGGGTAGTTAATGGTGCAAATGTAAGTTTTAGTGCCTTTTTTTGTTATTGTAGAGACACTGGGCGCAAAGTTGAAGATCCTGATATGCTGGAGAGAATTCGACTCACAATAATCAACAATCTGTTGAAATATCATCCTGTATGTATGCAAAATAACTGAATTAATAGCACTGACAGTAATTTTGCGTTACCTGACCTTCAACCATTATCTTGGATGACACATTCATATTCTGGGTATTATGGGTCACTGACTTCCTGATAGGAATCTAGTCAGCAACTTGCTATGGGCGAGGCTTTTGGAATTAAAGCTCCAGAGAAGAAGGTAAGTTTGCAGAAAACATCTAGCTCTAAAGTTTTACGCCATACTGTTAACTTTGGACATTTGAATGGGCTTGAGGGTGCAAATCGTTTGAAGTTTTTTTTGTTGGGATGAAGCCTTCTAAAAATTGATGTAGCGCAGATTGGACCCTTTTTCTACAACCCGAAGTGTCTGTCTAAAGGGCCTGTGTATGATACCTATTTAACTTTTTTCTTTTTGATTAGAAAAATACGATTGCATTTACTTATTGGATAAGAAGGAAAGAAAGTGAAGTAGAATGTCATATATATATTGGATATACACTAGAATCAAAAGATAATTAATTGCTTCTTAATTGATGTCATAAGGACTTTTGGGTTAAATCAGTTTCAAAACCGTGGCATTGCTTCCAGACTTCAAAGTTATAGGCCCTTCTATATGCAGCCTCCAGACTTCAAAGTTAAAGGCCCTTCTATATGCAGTGCAGCGATTAAAAAATGTTGTTTTTTAACCCGTTTCTCTAGAAGTGCTTCTTGCGATCACGACATTCTGTTTTACTCTTTCAAATCTGTACCATAATTTACTGGTCCATTTCCTTCATATCCTTCTCAGTGATAATTGTTAAAAATTCTCAGTGGTAATGTGGCCCCCTTTGTTCTCTATTTAATTCAGATTTTGATTTTTGGTGATGCAGCTTGACATTGATATCGCTACTCACGTACATGTGAAGGAAGATGGACCTAAGAGGAGGTTCGAGTGGCTTATCCGAAATGTTGCACTAATATTCTTTTATGTATTTTTTTCATTCATTTCTATTACTTTCATTGCCACGGCAGAGAATTACCTTTGATTTGTGAGAGACTAAATAGAATTTTGCATGAATGAGTAGCTGGAATAACATCTAAATTTCATTATGTACTTTGGTAGTTTGCTTTACATAGAGACAGCAGATCGGCCTGGATTGCTAGTTGAAATTATCAAAATAATTTCTGATGTCAACATTGATGTCGAATCAGCAGAGATCGATACAGAAGTCAGCCTCGTACTCTCCTTTCTTGTCATGTTTTTTCTTTTTTAGTTTCCTAATAGTTCTTCTCTATCATCTTTCAGGGATTGGTTGCTAAAGATAAGTTTCATGTCAGCTACCGAGGGGCTGCGTTAAACAGTTCTCTCTCTCAGGTGATAGCTCCATTTAGCTTGCTGTGGAATTTACTGTATCATAAACTGCCTTGTGCACGTTAATTTTTAGTTATCTTCTTTAGAAAAATGTCCCCACCAGAGATAAGAGATAGAGATAAAATACTTCAAGAACATTGATCGAATAGTTTTGTTGTATGTGCAGGTTCTGGTTAATTGCTTGCGGTACTACCTTCGTCGGCCTGAAACAGATATAGATAGCTACTGACTTCAGGGGAACAACTATGCTGTAAGCCTACTATAACGGTCACCATACCAATTATCATTGACCCCGATGTTTGTTGAAATTGTGTGTCAATAGAATATGAGCTCTTGCTTAATACTTCATCTTGGTATATGCTTTCATAAAGAATCCCAGTGACTCAAGTTGTTGATCCCGAAGTGACAAGTTTGCAGCTTATTAATAAAACGATGTACTACAAGTGCACTGCATTTCTTTTCGTCTATATCCCTGTTATTTGATATGCATTATTGTCCTTCATTGTATTTCTGACCATGTATATTGGGCAGGTAAAGATGATTGCTAAAAGCTCATACACTTGAGTGGTACCCCATTTGTTATAAAGGTGTGAACATTTATCTATATAATTTTTTGGGAAAATTATAAATCAGTTCCTTGAATTATCAAGTTGCTGTCATTTATAACCTTCAACTTGTCATTAATCGTCAAATATAACCTTCCATTCATACACCGCTAATTATTATGTTAGTTTAACTTAAAACGACGAAGTTTTGAAATACTAAAATTATAAAATCACCTCTATCAATACTACGTCGTTTTGGTCATCTATTTTTTCCCCAATCCTATCAAACAAAACCAAGCCCGATTGAATCTCTCCATACCCTTCTTCTTCGTGTTCCTCCATACCCCCTCTCCGATTTTGCATAGCTTCCAGTTATTTTCTTCCCGTGTTTATCGAATCTGTTTATCGTCTCCCATTCTCAGTTCTGAACCAGTAAATTAAGGTTTCGATTCAAGCTTAGCTCGTCTCCCGTTTTGTCTCCATTCGTCTTCAATCCATTTGATCCGTATAAAATTTGAAGTTTCTTTCTGATTATAAGGTCTGATTTAATTACTTACCAGAAATGGATTCAATGAATTTACTGAGAATGAGTTCAATTTTTCTCCATTTTTCTGATTGTTGAAATTTCATGAGTTCAATGAGTTTACTGAGAATGAGTTTATTGAAAATTTGATGAGTTCAAATTTGGATTGTAGCAGACCCACATGCGAGTTTCCTCGTTTTTTGAACTTGAAATCCTTTGGTTGAACTTCGACAACAAAGAAATTCATTTCGTCTGGTTGAACAGAAAGCCACGATCCTCTGTCTGTCTTTACTTTGTTATTTTCCATACTAAAAAATCGAAGTTATGGCTGTGTTCGAGATGTTTTATATTTTGACAGTATCTCAGTTTGAATGGAGTCTGGGATTGTTCCGGCGAGTCCAAGTGTTGGTTTGCGTCCCATGTGTTTGTAATAATGTGCGAGTGCTGTGGCTACGTGGGGGCCAAGTTTTTGTTGTATTGGCTTTTGTTCATCATGGCTTGTACAAAAGTTTCTGGGATTGTTTTCAGTTAAATAAAAGATTCGTAAATGACAAGTTTATTGAAGAAGACGAACATGGAGGATGAGGTGTTGCTGCGGAGAAGTGGGTATGGAGGAACACGAAGAAGAATGTATGGATTGGCTCAATCGGGCTTGGTTTTACTTTTGCTTGATAGGGTTTGGGAAAAAAATGGATTGTCAAAACTACGTAGTATTGATAGAGGTAATTTTATAATTTTAATATTTTAAAATTACGTCGTTTAAAATTAAATTAACAGATAATTAATAGTGTAAGGCTGTAATGTTATATTTAATGATAAATGACAAATTAAAACTTATAAATACGAAAATACTAGTTCAGAGTTATAGATGATAATAATTAGTTCTGGAGAAATGATTTGTAGTTTTCCCTAATTTTTTTACAGCCGTGGGTATTTGGGCTTTACCTGACTATTTCCATGAGGCCCTGACAGTTCGACTAGGAGATGTGTCACTAGCCTCAAAAAATTGATGTTACGGGAGAATTGAACCTAGAACATGCGTCCAATCCGCATGCCCCAACATTCATCCGTACCAATAAAAAAATATCCTAACATTCACCCGTACTCCTAGGCCAACCCCCCCTTGCGGCTGACATTTATCCTTATGATGGTGGGTGTTTTCTACAATACTTATCGATTGGGAGTAGGCTGAATTTTTCACTGGCTTCCAATCAAATTTTTACCATTTTTGAAAAATTATACCTTACGCATAACATCTCTAGTGTTTTTAGGGTTCATTTGATTGTCTGAATTATACAGATAATATTATTTTAGTATTGTCATATGTTTGATAAAAAATAACGTCCATAATAATTAATACGGTGTGACTGTTTAATCTGCCGGATAATTTAGTCCCCGAGGGACTACACATGACTAAAGAAAAATATCCGTCTCAACCCTCTATCTCTCGAACCTCTCAGTTGTAGCTCACAACCTCTCTCTCATCGATCTCAACCTTTCTCTCATCATCGGACCTGACCCAACAACTTATTATTTATTGTCAAAAGTTACGATTTTAGAGAAATATGATAACTCGAATTCACAAACTCGTTTCACAGAATGTGAGGGTCAAACTATATTGGGAAAATCAAGTTTATAGGTAAATTTTTTATTGTTTTAGAAAATGACCAAAAAGTTTCTTATTTGCGCAAATGCCCAAATTTTCCTTCATCTTTCTCCCTTCGTCCATTCTTCTTCTCCATTTGTCTTTGCATATTTCTTCTCTCCCTTCATCTCTGCATCTTTCTTCTCTCCATTCGTCTTCATCTTCTTTGCTTCTTTCTTCTCTGCCTCTTTCTTCTTCCTTCTTCTCCATTCGTTTTCTCCCTTCATCGCTCTCCCCTTCGCGGCATGTTTTTCGGTCTCGTGGTCTATTTTTCTGGTTTGGTGTATTTTTTATTTTTTATTTTGTTGATTTTGTGGATTTCACATCAATTTGTTGTGTGAATTTCTGGGATTCCAGTGAGAGAGAGGTGAAGGAAAGAAGGAGGATACGAGTTTGAGTGTGATAAGAAGTTTGTACTAGTGATTTTTCTTTATAATGTATGATTGTAACAGATGATATATAAAAATATACTACGATATACTGATGATATATTAAAATATATTATGATATATAAATATACCATAGTATACCACAAATGGTATATAAAAATATACTAAGAATATACTACGGTATATTAAAATATACTATGCTATATAAATATATAACATGACATATTTTTATATATCATAATACATATACATAAAATTTTATCAGTTTTATAAAAAAAATTGACAAAAAAATCGACCATTCTTGCAAATATAATTTTTTTGTCATTCTCTTCTTTATTTTTTAAAAATAAACTATTTCTCTAAATGAGTCAATTATTTTTCACATCAATTATACACATATTTATTACATTTCACATCAATTATATGATTTTTGAGGTACTAGATTAAAGAAAATAACAATCAACTTTAACCAATTTGATTAACATAAATAGAATCCATCAAAGTGGGTTCCAATGAACTCCGGAAAAGTATAATGGAAATTAGTACCATAAAATATGATAATAATATGCTAAAGTTGTTTGTTTCTAATTGGTCTACGTATACAGTACATTGAATTATAAATTGGTAAAATATAGAGTTTTGTTTAAAATATCATGTTCTTTGAAGATGTTTGGTTCAACACATTACCATCTCAGTCTGCGAACTCATTCTTCGCATAGAAGAAAAGAATTCATCCATTTGTAAATTTAAGTACAAATTTTGGGTGAAACGTTCTTGCCTTTTGTCGTAGAAATTACCTTACCTTCAACACAAGAGTTAAACTCCAGCTAATCCATGTAATTTATAAAATTAAGTTGATATTCATTAGACCTCCTTTAGTCCAAGTTGTCCAACCATAAATATAATTATATAGAAGAAACAAAAAGAGTGCGTGAAAAAGAAACATGTTAACCAATTTCATGTGCTAACTTAGAATATCAACAGCTTAAAAAAGTATCAAATACTTCAAATTGTCAAATGTAAGTAATAAGCATGAAGTGATCATTAGAACTTGGAGCGAACTTTTATGTAGTTACAACATAATGGTTAACAGAATAAATCCAACATGCATCACCTAATTAATTTTTACTATAAATTTGTAACGAACCATCGAAAGCCAGAACTTAATGAGAGAGTGATACTTGGAATAGATCGTTGCATTCTTCGATCATCGAGGTTGAATATGCCATTTTCTCGAGTGAGAACGGTTGATGATGAAAACTGTCAGAATCATGCTCATTAAACAGAAAGTAGATGCGGTTCTTTGATCTTAAATCATGAAGACGATCAACCGGCATGGATATCCTACTATCACCTGCCAAAAACAATACTTGTCCGTCCAATTTTTTTGTAATCTATGCAATTGCATATTACCGATATCTATCTTATATGTATTGAAATCACTTACTCTCATGTAATTAAGATTTTCTTCCATTTGCTCCACAGTAGAAGCTAAAAGATCGAAAACTTTTCTAACTAATAAGATTTCATTATTTGTTGACTCCATCAAATGTTCTCGATATCCAATTTTAGAGTAGATTTCATAAGAATCATATATGTGATCTTCTTCACCATCACCACCACCACCATTACCGATATTCATCAGCGTCATCATTATTATTATCGACATCGCCATCACCACCACCATCACCACCATCATATTCATCACCATCATCATCATCACCATCACCATCACCATCACCATCACCATCATCATATTCATCACCAACATCAATATCGTCATCATTATCATTCTCTTCACTACCACCTCCACCACCGTCATCGTCATCATCATGCAGGCCAAATATCAGCTGCAAAACCACCTCAAAAGTTCCGAATCCAAAAGTGATACTTTTAGAGCTTTCCATGAGAAAACAAAAGATCTCTGTATGTAATGTTGTTTCCAACTGACAACCGGAAGATGCTCCAACTTTCATCTCCAGGTTTTTGTATAGCGCTAATCCCCCGACTTGATTTGAAATGGCTGCTACTATACAATCTGAAATATCAGGGGATGACAATTCTATCCTACCATAAGACTCCAATACTATGTTTGCATTCTCTGAATCATGAGTCAAGTCTTTAATAGATTGTATAGTTGCTTTATTGGGAAGTGGATGTTTAACCCCAGAAATTGGGTCAAACAAGAATTTTTCTGATCTGACTTATCTTCTTTAATCATAATTAACCAACCCTTAGAAGACCCATAACAGATTCCACCTTGAACTGATTTAGGTATCTTAAAGGTATGAACTTTACCATCAGATAGGCTGAAAAATTCCGTGGTTTTGCTGCTTGGTACTTGAAGAAACAACATCCATGGAAGATCGTGAATATGGTGATTACTTTTCTTGATCCTAAGAATAATTGACCTCCATGACTTGCAAACTAGGGTTGAGCGGACGCAGTCAGAGTCACTCAGGCGCTCGAAGATAATTTCCATGATTTCTGTGGGAAGTTGCAGCCAATCATGATTAGAGCCAATGTGAGTTTGCTTCTCCACACACTGATATTTAAAAAAAAACAAAAAATTTACTTGTTCTTTGCATTTATCAGAATCCAATTGAGTTTTCATCTTTAAAAACCTTAAAATTTCAGTTCATCATATTCCAGTTCAAAATTTCAGTTTTGTTTTTTTGTTTTTAGTTTTTCGTTTTTGTTTTTTCTCAGTTTTCGATGATTTTTTATTTAAAGAAATTGACATTTATAATAATAAAAAAGTATACGACTTGAACAATTTAAGGTATCGCTCCTTTTGTTCAGGTTTATACGATTAAAAAATGAACAAAAGTGTAGATAGATAATTTATCAGGTTGACAATTTTGAAAATGAATTTGATTGAATTCAATGGACCTAGCTTTACCAGGTTTTTAACTTGATTTGCTCACGCTTAATTGGATTTGCGGAGAGAAAAAAAACATTAGACATGGATTGACACAAGTCGAGTTTAATTTAACTGAAAAGATTTGAAATAAGATAGATTTAGATTGACGAGATTTGAGCTCAACTCAATACATGTTTGATTTATAACAAGAAATTTGAAAATAAAATGGACTTGGGTTTTCCAGATTTAAATACGACTGCGTCGAGTTCGATTTATCTGGATAAATTTAAGATGAAAAGTACCTCGACTTATAAGGTTCAAACTTGACTGAGCTGGGTGTGATTTCACAGAATAAATCTTAAACGTACATGAGTTTTCACCGGCTTCCACCTCAAAACAAGTTGACCTCGATTTAACCAAACAGATTTAAAATTAATGTTTGAGCTGATTTATGCAATTTTCATATGACAAGTAGAGGTGGGTTAATGCTTACTCTAAATGTTTAGGTGAGTTTGCAAGGAGGTGACAAACATACGTTATAACGATGCACTCTTATACATTGGTGAATGGTGATTCCCCAATATTCATCTTCATCTAATCGACATACAAACTAAGGGGCAGTTTGGTTCATGGTTTCTAAGATTATTTATAGTCATGTGATTAGTGAGAATTATATTGGTGAGAATACATGATTACTATGTTTGGTAATGTATTGAAATCTTGTAGTAGATTAATAAGAATGCAAGATTACTGTGTTTAATTTATAAAACTTTTTTAATATATGATGTAATTATTTGTGTGTCTATATATATATATATGAAATTATAGTTTTATATTTTTTCCTTCTAATATTCTCAAGAGCTAATTATATTTAATTAAATAATATTTTGAATATTATAGAAAACTTAGTATTCATAAAAAATTAGATTTAAAATATGACATTAAATTTTGGGTTTAAAAACCCATTAGATTTTGAGTCAAAAAGAGCCCAATGATTTCAAAACAACCTCACCCAAATTTCGGTTAAAAAACATTTTGCCTCTAGGTAAAAAAGATCCAATGTCCAAACAAAATTGGGTTTAAAAAAACTACCTAAGAAGTGAGATTTTGCTTAAAATACAAAATTCATCCATAAAATTTCTAATATATATTGTTGAGATTTTTTACCGAAGCGTAAAAAGACAGACAATGGGAGATGAGAGAGATGACATGTGAGAAAGAGAAGGTGAATGAAGATGGAGTATGCTTGTTCCTAAGAGGGGGAATCTGATCCCTCCAGACATCAAATGCCCTCTCAAATACTCTCAAACAAACACAAGAATCATAAAATATTCTCATTCATCTTTCATTCCTTCCCCAACTTACCCAAAATCAAGCGGCCCTGAAAGATCTTTTTTAGTTTCCTTTTCTTCAATTCTCACTCTAAAAACGTCATCCACATTCTTTTATTTTTCATGACGCTTTTCATGATTGATGATTATTCTTTTTCTGAAATCTCAAATCTCAAACGATGTCACACTATTAAAAAAATCATTTTTATAACGGAGAATCCTTGTCGTGAAAGACAATATAAGACGGGTACTCACCCGTCATATAAAAATGAGTTGTAAAAAATATCTAACTTTTCATGACAAGTACTTTTTCACGACGGTGCATGTCCTGACCATCGTAACAAATGGCACGGCGATTATCTTATTCGTAACTTAACCAGTATCATGATACCGGTTAAGTTACACCCAAGTTGCCAACTATCTTCATTTTTCTAAGTTTTGTAAACAGTAATTTATAATATCTTTGGTATGCTTTGAAAATAATAGGAGGAAAAAAGGAAAAATGAAGGAAAGAAATATAGAATGTAGTAATTGAACATGCTAAATCTTTATTGGAGCATTAGAAATTAGGTCATGGGAAATTCTCATCTTAATTCAATGCTTGATCATGATTCATGGTTGACATTCAGAGTCAATACATGTGTCAACTGCGTCTTGCTTAAATTGTTTATTACTTTGATTATTTTTTGTATTGTTCACTGATCTTATATTCGTCGTTGGAAGGAATAATTCCATTTCTTTTACTTCAACAAATCGCTCTTTTTTCTATTTCCTGTATTTCATCCATTCTTAGAGTCATTTTGGGCTGAGTTGAGTTGAGATATATCTACTTTTACGGGAACATTTTCTTTCTACATTAATGAAACTACCTTATTCGATTGTGGATCAAAAGTAATTTGACAAATAAAAAACTGGGTCAATCTAAAATGCCTTCCTTTGATTCAACCTTCTAGATTTACTTCTTTATTTTGATGAGCTTGAAAATTAAGCTTAATTAAACATGCTATATACCATAAATTATAAGATTGACATATTTCTATGAAATTCTATCAAACCCTAATCTCAAATACATATTTCATTTTGATTTCAATGAGAAAAAAATATAGAGAACTTGATTGCGGAAGACTTATCTGGTTTCATGGATAATTGAATGATAAAGTGATGGATTAGATCTTTCAAATTGACATAAGCCATTGTGTTCTTATTCATGATTCTCTCTTGAAGGAATAGAGATAACGACTTAAAGAAAACTAGCTTACTTGTGTAATTTGGAGACCATAACACTTTTAAATAACTGTGCAGTTAATAATGATTAATATTTCTAATTTGACTCTTCAACAAATTAAAAATATCATTTTTGGTATCTACACATTAATTTCATGATAATTATACACATAAACCTTAGAACTTTAATTTCTTAATTAGATCACTTTAATTAGACTTATTAAAAAATATTACAACACATTTAATTTTATATGTATGGCGTCACATGTTGAATTTTTCTAACAATCTACTACTGGACTACATATATAACCTTATAAATGTGTTTAACTTTATGAGCTCTCAACATTTGCCATCTTAAACATAAGGTATACATGAAACAATCTCGTTTATTGACTATATTGACATATGATCAAAGTGGTCATCGTTACCTTTATTATAACTACACCCTTCAATGATCACATATACCAATACAACCAAATGACCTAGATCATTATGTTGGACGGGGTTTTAAAAATTTGAAACCACGAACAGTTCGTGGGAGAAAATCAAAAAATTTCACATAAACTATTTAATCATATTAAATATAAAATCTTTTATGATCATTCATATTTAAATTGACGTATTTAGAAGAGGTAGAAATAATATTATACCTTTCTTGTATCGGAGAAATTTTGATTTGGTGAAATCCTATTAGTCGTCTCACGTTATTCGTTCTTCACAGAATTTCAAATAATCTTCACACCAACAATCACTCATAGGATTTAGAAGTATACCTCAATCATATATTGATCAGAAATTGAGTGTGAGCTCTCAAAACAACTGGAGAAAAAAAATCGAATTTGTCCTTCTCCTCTATGGATTTTGGCGGCAAGCATGGGGGGGGGGGGAGAAACTCTTTTCTGCACTGTGTAATCACACACTGTCACTACAAGAAAGTTGGGCTTTTATTGCATAGAACTATCGCGTTTTATATCAAAACGCTAAGAGATAGGTTTTAATTATTTTTCGGGGAGGTTGGGCAAGGGGACCAAAATTATAACCCGCCTAAAATTACTCTCACAACTCTCTCTCTCACAACTCTCTCTCTTTCAACCTCTCTCATAACTCTCTCAGCTCCAACCCTCATAGACTTTATGATAAAGATCTCTCACCTCTAACCCTCATAGACTCTGTGATAAAGCTCCCTCAGCTCCAACCCTCATAGACTCTACGATAAAGCTCTCTCAGCTCCAAACCTCATAGACTCTACGATAAAGTTCTCTAAGCTCCATCTGCGACAAAGCTCTCTCTTGGTGAAGCTCAGGGATCTTAAGGCTCAAGAATCAGCTAACTCTTTCATCTTTCTCTCGAGAAGCTCTCTCTGGGGAAGCTCTCTCTCTGGTGTATCTTGCACGCAACGCCTATCTTCAACCCTTATAGACTCTGGGACGAAGCTCATAGACAACTCTCTCAGCAACGAAGCTCACAGAGCTTTTCCTCGCTCGTTGAAGCTCTCTCTCAGATCTTTCTTATATGCCTATCTTACAACTCTCTGTTTTAAGTGTCTGTCATGGATTTCTCATAGCTCTCTGTTTGAGCACTCTCCCGTAGCTTCCTCCCTGGAAAGTTGATGAACTCATCGATTCCTCACTTAGTTGGCAAAGCTCTCTCGAAGGTTTCTCTCTAAGCTCTCTTATTTTCATTTACCAGCGCAACTCCTCCCTGTCCCAGCTTCTCTTCATTTTGGGTAAATCCCTACTTCTCTGTTATGCTTTAAAATTCCTATGGTTGGCTTTTAAATTAGTTTGTTTTGTTGAGATCTGTCATGAAATGAAAAAAAGAGAGAAAAAGGAATAGAGGGGCTCTCGAGTTCAGATTGAGAAAGAACGAAAGATTGATATAAGGTCTCTCTTTGGGTTAAGCTCATGATTATCCTTTCCTCCATCTTTTTTTTGTTGGAAAGATGAAAATTTAGAGCATTTGGTGTGTTTGTTTGTGATTTTCCTTTGTAAGGATAAAACAGAGAAAAGAAATTGGCAATAGGGGAGGCAATAGTTGCGTTTGCTAGATACTTGTTGATTACAACTCCATTTCTTGTTGGTTTTTATTGTGTTCTGATGGAGATTGCTGTAATTTCTTTATAATATTGAATCTTTTAAAATCTAAGCTTCTCGCACTTATAATCTAGTTTATATCATGATTTTTCTAGTTGGCTGAATCCAAAAGTGGGGGGTTGAGAGGATTTTTAGTTGAATTGGTATTAGAAGAAACATTTGTTGGATGTTTCTTTGTGTTAGGATGCTTATTGCTTAGTAAGTATCTAATGCAATATCTACCATTATTATGTATGTTTGATGTGTTTGATTGTTGGAGTATTGAGACGTTACAGTAGTGCTAAAACAAGTGTTACATTCATGACTATGTTATACACTATGATGGTAAGTCTTTTACTTTTTTTTTTCTTTTTACTGTCTCCAACAAATGTGCATAAGCCATATGAAATTGAACATGCTATGAAACTTTGTAAAATTCTCATGTTTTTGTTCATGTATGCATGATTAATAGTGATTTTACATATGCTTCTTTATAAACTATCTAAATTGATTTTGGGAGTTCTGCCAATAAAATTATAATGAGATGAATTTGACCATATAAAGGTATGCTTTTTTGAAGTTTTTACATCAAATAATAAGTTCATAAATATTTTCATGATGGACATTTGTAAGTTACATTTAGTTATTGATAAATTTATGTGTTGGGTTGTTAATATATTAGAGGGTGTTAAGTTCATAAATTATAAGTCTCATGTTGACTGAAGTTGAGTATGAGGTTTGAGATTAATAATGTTGTATTAATCATGCAGCAACTCTAAAAGTGGAGCTCATTCTGTCTTCTCTTTTATTTTAGTTTTCTAGTTGCATGGGTATTTAGGCTTTTAGTTGGTGGTGTGGGGCTCATTCTGTTGCTCCTTTCTGATCTAGTTATGGCCATATATTGTCCTTTGTTACTTTTTGTTTTGCTGCTTTAGTTTTGTCTTTTCTTAGGAGCTTCATGTCTTGAGGTTTAGATAGTTTTCAGGGGAGGTGCTATTGAATTTTGGGCTGAACGGTGGCTCTTTGTTGGCCTTTCTTTTCCTATTTTTCTTTTGCCTTCTTAGGCTTTCTTTTGACACTTTGTATCCCCTCATTGTCCTGGTTCTGCCTTTTGCAGGCTTAGGCCTTTTAGTTCTTATTTTTTCCTTTAGCTTTTCTCCTAGGGTATGCCCTTGTATATTTTGTAAGTCTTTTTTGGTTAATACATGTATTCATTTACAAAAAAAAAACTCTAAAAGTAATCACGTGCTGTTGAATTTTATATTCTTTAGCATAAACATTATGTCTAGATAAAATCCATCATTCAAGATCATCAATATCATTTCTAATACTACATATGTGAGGACAACATGAAATTGACTCATATGACTGTCTTAACTAAATGTAAAGTATTAGAAATGATATTGATGATCTTTAAATCATTGTCCATCTATATGGTTGCTTTCTCCAAAAGATAGAGTGGAATTGCAGTATTATAGCTATCCGTTGTTTCTATTGTGGATGAATTTGGGTCTTTCTCCAAAAGACTATGACATTTGGTAGTTTAATGATGAATTAGGTTATTATTTTAGTTTGGCCTAATTGTAGTTTAATAAAATGTGTAGGATTGCAAACAATAGAAACCCTCTCAAGAGCTTGTTGCAAGGGACTTGCGTGGCATGGAGTGAAGATACTATAAATGTATTTTGCTAGATTTTATTTGCTTATGTTATTAGTTTGATTGATTGACAGATTTGTACGAGTGAATTTCTATATCACTTTACCCATAAAAAAGTTGGGCATGAAAATTTAATGCTCATTTAGCCAATAGTTGTACTTATCCTTTAGTCGTAGGTGATCATGTATTTTTTTTCTTTTCCTTTTGATAAGTTGAAATAAAAATACAAAAGGATAATCATCTTTACATTTTAGTAGTCAACTTATCAGAATGAATAAATATTGGGTGCGTTGCAACAAATAAAAAGATTGGTTACTTTATTTAAGATATGTGTAAAATATAATCATAAATAGATATCTTAGTAGTTGATATTTTAATTGATAGAGCTACAAAATAATATTAGGAAAGAGCACGAGAGAGTTGTGGTGGTCTTCTAAATAAAAAATTGTTACGAGCATGTGTATTTGTGATATTTAGTATAACTCAAAATATTTGTAAAATGTGATATGAACACATTAAGATACTATTTTGTAGGTTTTTTTTGGAGATTTGATATTGTATTTGATATGGATCTTTATTAGTAAAATTTTTTAATTAAATATTTTGAATTAGTGATTTAATAGATGATCTTTATATTATTTGTTTGATACATTAACATAAATTATTACAACATTTAAAACCCTATAAGAGAATATAATAGCCTAAAGAAGCACGATAGGTAAGTACATTTATGATATGTTTAGACATACAATAACATTTTTAAAAAGCCATAGAAAGCTTTTAACGACTAAACAAAAAGCTATCATACACGTTTAATAGCGTTTAAAAAATGCTATTGTAACTTTTCTATAGCATTTTTTAAACGCTATAGAAAGCATCCCATTGTACTTGGTATCCTTTTATAGCGTTTAAAAAATGCTACAGAAAAGTCACAATAACATTTTTTAAATGCTATAGAAAATCTCCTATTGTTGCTATGGTTATAATAGCGTTTTTAAAATGCCATGGAAACCTTTTTATAACATTTTTTAAACGCTATAGAAAGTCTCCCATTGTTGCTACGCTTATAATAACGTAAATAAAACGCAGTGGAAACCTTTTTAAAGCGTTTAAAAAATGCAATCGAAAGGTTACAATAGTGTTTTATCAACACTATTGAAAGCAGTTATGATAGGATTTAAAAAACGCTATTGGAGGGTTGGAGTTTTAATAACGTTGGCAAATATAGCATTACGAAAATGCTATGAAAACCCTATGATAGCGTTTTTTGGCCGCTATCATTGGGTTTTCTTTGTCGTAATGTGTGTCAGAGTTAAAGATGCAACCCTGTTACCATCCCTTATATATTAATTACAAAATTTTCATATGTACCCCTTTATGTCAAATTACCGAAAATTCACCTCTTAATATTTGTTATTGCGAAAAATTGTGTTCAAATTGATCAATCTAAATTAATAAATTAAATTAATCACCATCAATTAATTAATTAATATCTTTTATTTACTAATTATTCAATAATTAGAAAATAATCAATTAACTAATTTGAACATTAATTACTAACACTTCACTAATCAAGTGACAACACCCATCACATCTAGGTTTAGAAAATATATCTTGGTCTGAAACACGTTTTCGATCCAACTGATGTTATTTTTCATTCATGTTCTTTTGAGCTACTCCCGAGACTGAATGAACCCACATGAATAAAGCTATAGGATTTAAATACTCGGCGAACCTATCTCCATAAATTTCTGACCTATTTAATCATAATATCGTATGACTCCATTATAGGTCCAATGCTGAATCAACTCTCGATTCATGCACATTATATTTTCTGTTGGTGAAAATAAATACTTTCATTTCATGGTCCACAAAATATTTTAATATATTATCCTCCGTGAATATCAATAACAAGAGTGTGATATAAAATTACCGTTTTAACCCTTTAGTTATTATTTCTTTAACTCCTTTATTGACTGTGAATAAGAAAGACATAAAAGTGAATTGTCTCGTATAATTCACCATGTCTTATTCAATGATTCATTTTATCAAATACATGGCCAAGTTAATTTATTCACATACCCATCAATAAAGCATGATGTGATATTGTTGCATTTGTAATCTTGTCAGGAATCCCAACAGCCGATGTATTGTCAGGCAATTTGAACTCATTCCTTTGACATACCAAAGATTGTAACTAACTAAGTCAAGTTTCGTATTCACCTCCAAATTAAGGTAATTATGAAAATACCCTTATAGGTGTAACAATTAGATTTAAAGCTAGAAAAATAGCTTTTCTCTAACCTAATTGGTTACTAATCTATTCAACATGTTCCACAACATGTCTAGGGTCAGCCATTAGATTCTCCATTCTCATGCCCCAAGACAAGCATCATTTGGTTCAATCTAACAGTCATAATCAGACTCGATTGCCCAGTCGATAATAAAACTATATATAACATTCTAAACTATTTCAGAAGAGTTTATCTAGAAGACCCTTCAGTCTTTACTTTTCTTACGTGGCCAATTGTTCCAGGGGTAAATGATAAACACACTTTAATTAATAGAAAAACTTTCATTCATTCACCAAATTCAGTAATATAGAATGTTTAAGAAACAACTAAATATTTATAAATAGTTATTGTACCCTACTTTATGAACCACAACCGGTTCGTGGGCGAAAAATAAATGTTTTTCACATAAAAATTTAATCATATTAAATATAAAATCTTTTATGATCATGCATAACTAAGTCAAGTTTCATGTTCACCTCAAGATTAAAGTAATTATGAAACTATCCTTATAGATGTAACAATTAGATTTAGAGCTAGATAAACGGCTTTGCTCTAAACTAATTGGTTTCTGGTTTATTCAGCATGTTCCATAACATAACTAGGTCAACCGTTAGATTCTTCACTTCCATGCCCCAAGACTGGCATCCTTTAGTTCAATCTAATAGTCATAATCGGACTCGATTGCCCAGTCGATCTTAAGACTGTGAATAACATTCTGAACTATTTCAAAAGAGTTTGTTTGGAAGACCCCCTAGTCTTTACTCTTCTTATGTTGGCAATAGTTCCAGGACTTAATTAAATTATAAACACACTTTAATTAATAGAAAAACTTTCATTCACTCACTAAATTCAGTAATACAAAATGTTTAAGAAACAACTAAATATTTATAAATAGTTATTGCACCCTACTTTATGAACCACGAATGGTTCGTGGGCGAAAAATAAAAGTTTTTCACAGCAACTATTTAATCATATTAAATCTAAAATCTTTTATGATCGTGCATATTTAGATTGATGTATTTAGAAAATGTAGAAATAATATTATACCTTTCTTGTATCGGAGAAATTTTAATTTGGTGAAATCCTATTAGTCATCTCGCATTCTTTGTTCTTCGCAGTACTTCAAATAATCTTCACACCAATAACCACTCGTAAGATTCAAAAGTATATCTCAATCAGATGTTGATTAGAAATTGAGTGTGAGCTCTCAAAACAGTTGGAGAAAAAAATCAAAATTTTCCTTCTCCTCTATGGATTTCGACGACAAGCAGGGGGAAACTTTTTTATGCTCTGTGTAATTACACACTGTGTTAGAATTAGGGATGAAACCCTATTACCATCCCTTATATATTAATTACAGAATTT
>QANY01013780.1:83614-186401 GCA_003255025.1 Datisca glomerata | reverse complement strand
GTATCAATATTTTTTAAATGTAGATTCATGATCAATGTCTAATACACATCACATTGTTTATTACCACATGTAAGCAATTTAATTTAATTACAATTCCATTAAACAAACCTTAATTTCTAAATCTTTAGAACTTTATGATTTTCACCTAATTGGATATAGAAAAAATATATTGATCCATTGTGAATTCTTTGATGCTTGAACATATTGGTAGAAAATTGAGTTTCTCCTTCTATCCATTTCTAATACTTTAAACGATGGTTTCTTTGTATTCAATAATAAAATATGTTTATGGAATGATGCATATTAATAAAACAGTGAAAATTTTATTATTTTAGTGATTTTACGATGCATCTCAGCGTTGTTAAAATAATTTAATTATTCAATGATATAAAGTAGTGAGAAGTACAAAAATCATAAAGTGTCGCATGTTTTTCTTATATTGATATTGATTAGTCTACTCATTAAATAAGATGACAACATAAGATTTAATTAAAATTATTAATTCACCGATTGAAAGTTAAATCTCTTTGTTCACAACTTTAATTAAGTATCTATGTAAAACTTAATGCTAGATTTTTCTTTCCTACCTACTTGAAGGGATTATGACCCTAAATTGTGAGGAAAAGAATTAAAAGATTTAATGGTCTTGATATGTGCACAGCACGTAACACTCTACTAGTATCTTTAAAAGAGGCTGAGGAGGGGAAACTTTTGAATTCCTCTTATGTCCCTTGCATATTTCGTGTATTTTAAAATTATCCATGGAAAATATATACATGGTGTGTTCTTATTAATTGTTTAATTTTCCAACCTATCCACATAAAAAATTAAATTTGATATCATAAATAGGTAAAATGAATAACAAATGAATTAATTAAAAATTCAATGATTCAGTAAATTGGATCAAATGTGCAAAATTATATGAATTTATGACTTTTTTAAGGATGTATTTATTATATCAATGCACTTAACATGCATTCATCTATTCACTTATGTGGAATTAAAAAAATTGATTAGTGACTTGGGTTTGAGAAGAATTGGTTTGAATCTGGTAGATTTAAGTTTATATGTTTTTTTTTCTTAATTGTTGTGATGCATGAATTGTAAATTATATTAATTTTTCCTAGACCTCCATACTTTGAATATAGTCATTACAAATGGTAGCGTTCACTTCATTCTTTAGGTTGGAATTCGCACAGTTATTAGGAACGCTCTTTAATTCTCTATAAAAAGAGGACTTATCTAATTAGTGTGGATGGAAAGAGGAACCAACTACTACTGTAATTATCTTCTTTTAAGCCCAATTTGCGAAGCAATGGTGAGCAAAACAATGCCGCGAACACTTCATCAACGAGAAAACATGGATATTATCGAAGTATAACCAGCTACTCATACCCCATAGGCGTTTTATAGTGGCCTTTTGATTAGAAGCGGTCATCTTAAAATATAGTTTGTATGTACATCTTATTCTTTTGTAGATACATAATTCTCTCTCTCATTATGTACTTGTGTCGTTTGAAAAATTTAAATTTTATGCCAAGTATGTAATCAAGTTTAACTTTTTTAGTCGTCCATATGATTGTTATTTCAGTGTCATAATGAAAAATATGTGCTCCATTGAGCTGATTCGAGGATATCCGCCACGAGTTTACATTATAAACATTTCTCTATTTTAGATCACTAAGACGACTCGACGTGATAACAAATAAACCAAGTAATAAGGGGGAAAACACTTGCATAAAAAAGATGTTCATTGAGAATCTACTAGTGTAAGAGAATATGATTGAAGTTCTGAAATTATAAAAAAAAGGAAAAAAGTAAACGAAATCCCGTCATTAAAAACGAAAACATTCAAGTTCAAAGAAACATAAAGTTGACGCACAAGACCAAGAACAACAATGGTATTGGGCAAAACAAACGGTACTTAATTAACAACTAGAATAGATATAACAAAACTCAAAAGTTCAAGGAAAAGATAATCAATCCCCAACAGCCAATTCTTATGTGGCTGCATCTATGAAGGCTCTTCCAGGTTGACGAGAAGCCAATGGTCCATGGCACCCAAGAAGCTGCAGGGTTTAAATATCTTATCAGTCAACATTTTTTATTTTTCTTTCTAGTTTTGATCAGTTTATATAATCCTGTTCAAAACCATAGACTAGCTAATTGTCCAAGTTTCAATATAAAACAGTTTTAGCACTAACATACCTTAGCATTAACACCATCGGGCATTATCCTGTTCTCTGCTTTGAGCCTCACATAATCAGTGCGGCTGAACTTGGTGAAACCCCTAAAATAGCAAGATGTATTATTGTCATTCAACTAATTTACCTGCCTCTAAAAGTACAGAGCTAATCCCCTTTTAAGATTAAATAAGTCGGTGTCCTCGAATCAATACTTTTCACTGATTTGGACCTCTAGAATTATGAAGAAAAAAATTGGATGGGTAATATATTCCGCTTATTTCGTCTCATTGTAATGACACCATAAAGTAGACAAAAAGTGAAATCTTACTAGTTAGGCTATGTTTGGACCTTGGAAAATAGGAGGGAAAGAAAAATGAGAGGATAAGTGGAATTAGAGGAAAAGGGAATGAAATTATTAATATTAGTAAAATCAATTCATAAAAACTATTTTCCTCTACATATTCCTAATACTCCAAACAATGGAAATGCAATCCTTCACATATTTCTTTCCTTTCCCTACTAATTTCCAAGATCCAAACATAGACTTAGTGAAAATCTAACTTCTAAACTCTTTAAGAAAAATTTATTTGGTTACTAAGTTCCATTGCATATTAATGTTATACTAAAAAGAACTGACAAATGCAGCAGATGCGTCTAAGTACTTCAACAAAAAAAAAACAAACCGAAAGTCTACATACCACTTCCTGCTAACAATGATCTTTTGACGTCCGGGAAACTTGAATTTTGCACGGCGGAGGGCCTCCTGTGCATGGTGGCTGTTGTTGTCCTTACAACGTACAGACAGTAGAACTTGACCAATATCCACTCTAGCACAAGTCCCCTGAGGCTTCCCAAAAGCTCCCCTCATACCAGTCTGAAGCCTATCAGCTCCAGCACATGAAAGCATCTTATTGATACGCAATACATGGAAAGGATGAACCCTAACTCGCAAATGGAACGCATCTTTGCCAGCAAACTTTGACATGTACTTGTTGCATGCAATACGAGCAGCCTCCAATGCCTCACTTGAGACATTCTCTTTCTCCCATGACACGAGATGAACACAGAACGGGAACTCATCAACTCCTTTCTTTTTCATCCCCACATCATAAATTCTGATTTTGGGATCAGGTACACCACGGCAATACCGAGATTTGGGGTACGGCTTGTTTTTTATTTGGCGATAACACCTTGCCGGTCCTGCAAAAGAAAATCAAATATGTTAAGCGAAGGGCTTGATAAAAATTATTTCTATATCTCCACTATTTCAACAACCAAGTATCGTTGTTCTTGGCGTTTCAATACTTACAAGAGTGGCTAATTTAGAGTCAAGGAATCAGCACCATGTTAGAATTCGAGGATATGTTTAAAACACCTAGGACAAAACACACAATTTTATATGCCAAAAGACTGCCTGCCAATATTAGAAACAGTCTATGGGTAGTGTAAAGCAATTCCATGCTGTAAAACTGTTTATATTGTTTCTATGGTAAGTTATCTGGAAATGATTTGTTATGATACTGAAAATGGATAAAAAAACATGCATCTTCAAGGTAAAAAACACTTCCAAAGTTCATAACATCTGCTAAATAACTGCAGAGCAGAATTCATAACTTGGTTTGTCTCAATTACTCCAAAGAGTTGGCAGGAAATATAATTAATAAATTGCGGCCCATTAGTTGACAACTACAAGGAAAACGGCTTTTTTCTAGTCCGCGAAGTTTTAAATCAAAACCAAAAGCTTCCAGCAAAACAACAAAGATCTAGTTATTTATATCGAATGAATTCACCCTATAGACTGGCTCGGTCTTATCCGAGCGACAATCAATTGTTCAAGAAGGATTAAAATGAAATCTAAACGTCTATGATTTCCTGAGTCAAATACGTTTCATCACAAGATATCACGATGAAAATAACACACAGTCAAACAGATCTGGGATTTTGTTGAAGAGAATAACTAATTACACCGAACCCCCTCTAGGAAAGAGATTGGAGATGGAAGAAAGAATGACTTACTTCTCCCCATGGCTGAATTCCGTGGCAACCAAAATGACAAAATCCTCAGCCACGCCGCGTCTGCGATTTATATTCTATACTACTGGAATGAAGAAACCCTAGTAAACGGGGTGTGTACGTGTGAGCCTGCTAGGTTTTTCCCAATGAAAACCCAAAAAACCCAACCCAATGTTAAGAAGGATAAGCCCACTTGGGTAGCCCAATGGCTGATGGGGTGTTTTAACCAATATCAGATCATGGAAGAACAAGGGATTTGTTCGAGGTTAAGCTCCATGTGTCTTGAATATACACCATTAGAATTAACTTAGTCTATTTATACGTGTGTGTGTTGCATCGCTCAATAAGTCATGAGGTGTCCTAACGAATATTAATGGAAGGACAAGAGATTTGTTCAAGATCAAGCTACACGTGTCTTAAAGACACCATTTCAATTAATCTAATCTATTTGCACGTGTGTTGCCCGCCCAACGTATAATGAGGTGTACTAATGAATATCAATAGAAGGACAAGGGATCTGTTCAAGGTTAAACTCTATATGTCTTAAAGACAGGCCATTTCAATTAACCTAATTATTTAAATGTGTGTTGCACCACCCAATGGGTAATGATGTGTCTTAACAAATACCAATCGAAGGACAAGAGACTTGTTCAAGGTTAAACCTCACATGTATTGAAGACATGCCATTTCAGTTAACCTAGTCTATTTGCACGTGTGTTGCAACGCCCCGCCCAATGGGTGATAGAGTGCCTTAACGAATATCAGTAGAATGATAAGGGATTTCTTCAAGGTTAAGCTCCACGTGTCTTGAAGACACGCCATTTCACGTGTATTTGCATCGGCCAATGGGTGATGGGGTGCCTTAACGAATATCAATGGAAGGACGAGGCATTTGTTTAAGATTACGCTCATCGTGTCTTTAAGACAAACCATTTCAATTAACCTAGTATATTTACATGTGCCTTGCGCGTGATTGATAAAAGATAATGTTTAGGTACTTTAGTAAATGATTATTTTTTTATAAAATTTATGAATAATTGGATGAGTATACTAGCTATATTAGTAGTTATTAGTATAGATTATAATTTTATTTTTATTTTCACTAAAATTTATAGTTATGCAGTTATAACGTCATGCGAATTTGTACCATATAGTTGTTTATAAAGAAACACTGACTAAAGTTGAAAAAACATTGTTAAGTAACGAATTTGATGTGTATTATGAGTATAAACAACAAATTATAAAATACATAAAATTAACAAAATGAATAAAAACTTGTTATATGTTTACATCTTAGCTCAGTTTTATGTGCATGATATTAACTCATTTTCTGAAGATTTTTTCCCCTCTCAATCTACCAACTAATTTGTTCTTTAAATCATATGTATACACAAAAGATAATCATAAAAAATAAAACCAAAATAGACTCTATATAGAAATGCAAGACCTCACAATTCAAAAGTTATTTTTCATTCTACTAGGTTAATGTTACGTGCGTTGTACGTATCATTTATAATTAATATTTATTTATCTCATGAATAAAAGTCATTTTTTTATTTTATTACACTTTAAAAATCACTTTGATTTATACATTTATATTTGATGGATGAACAAAAATGCATCATTTATACTTTTTAATGAATTTTATGATTAATAAAAAGAAAGGTGGATAAAATATTCAAAAAAATTTCTCCACTGTTTCAACCTTTTAGGATATTATAGATTATAGCAAGTGAGATGTATCATTCTGATTGACCAACAATATCTATCCATGTGATTTGAAATTCACTTGAATTCGTATAAATATGTTGCTCCCTTAACTTTTGAAAACAAATGGTTCCAAGAGACAGAAGTTTTGACAATACAAGGGTTGTACAATTTTTTACTGAACCACCATACCAAACTTAAAAAAGGACTGGTCCTATCAATTATTTAAGGCATTGTAATTTAGTTTGCTTCGGCGTTGGTGAATATGATTCAATTTGAAATTAAAAAAAAATTGACCCGAACTGATTCACATATAATACAACATAATTTTATATGCATGTTTTAGATACCATGCCCCCAATTCTTATACTAATATTTACAATGAAAGGGCAGAAATTAGGTTTTTTCGGCATTTTCCTCCCACATTTTATGTCTTCTCCATATGTCGCCCCCTCTGGGGCGGCTCGACAATGCCTCCGTCTATACTTTCATTCACTTCATCTTTGTTGAGTCTCACCCACAACCATTCCACCATCTCTGTCAACTTTACAGTGCCTAACTTCCTCTCTCATAACGCGAGTTGTCAGCACTTTTTGACTTTTCGATCTGAATCTTTCGAGTTTCTTGTAACTCCCTTCAAATCTTCCATCTCCGAGCAGTCGAGCTCATTTGTTGTGCTCTATTTTTGTTGGGAATCTATCTCAATCAATACTCTCTCTATCACGATAAGGTGAGTGAACAGATAAAATTTCACATGACACATGGTAAGATCTAGACCAAATACTTCATCGAACAAAAGATAGAGCGAGAACCGTAGGATCAACTAGGCGGTTATGAAGAAAAGACCAATCAGATGAAAGTAAATGGATTGCCGACGTGGCAATTCAAAGAAAAGCTAATCAAGACCATTGGATTGATGAGACGGTCAAGATTTATTAAATTACTAATGTTGATAAGCTAGATCTCAGAGAATATTTTATTGATCCTATTTTCAGATAGATTTAGATAAGTTGTATCAGATTTTATGTAACCGATTGAAACCCAATAAATAAAGGCAAGATGTAACTCCAACAAAAAAGACAACAACCCTCAACACCCATGAGAAACAAGCTGATTATGCAGCTTGCATTAGCCTTGTAAACATTTTCTCCATAATAAAATACTATCAAAATCTCCTCGTGATTTTTTTCCCTTTAAGATTTTTTCACGTAAATTATGGTGTTGTTATTCTCTCATTCTCTCTCTTAATTATTCTTTATATTTTCATATAATGATGTAGGAAATTCACGATGAATTATTTCCTTTACATTTGGAGCTCTTGTTCAGAGATGAGAAAAAACTTAAGAAATCCCTCCCTTAAATGCTCAAAACCAAATCAAACGCGCTTCCAATAACGGAAGTAGAAGAAGAAATGGATGCGAAAGTAGAAACCAAAATGCCTACGGAACCGAAAATAGAGTGAAGGTAAATTCACTCATTCGTATTCGATTGATTTATCTATTTTGTACAATTATTATTTAAAAAAAAATTATTATTAACACAATTGGTGGGATTAAATTATGTGAATTCAACATCCACCATGATCGGTCGGCGAAACCCACGAACTACCACCCGCGGACTGCCAGACGATCGAAGCTCCACCTACGATAGCTAGGCCAAGAGCAACCAAAGCAAAAAAAACATAGAGAGGAAGGAGATCAGAAACAAAATTCATTCGAAGGGAGGATGAGTTAAAATCAGAGCAGATATGAAAAGTTGATCTCATAAAGCTCATACCAGAAGAGCTCAGAAAGCTCACATCAAAAGAGCTCATAAAGCTCAGATAAGAAAAGCTCATAAAGCTCATACTAGAAGAGCTCATAAAGCTCATACCAGAAGAGCTCATAAAGCTGATACCAGAAGAGCTCATAAAGCTCAAAAAAGCACAGAACAACTTAGAAAGCTCAAAACATAAAAGCTCATAAAGCTGAGATCAGAAAAGTCATAAAACTTAGACCAGAAGAGCTCAGAAAGTTCAGAAAATCTCAGAAAACTCAGATTAGAAAAGCTTATAAAGCTCATATCAGAAGAGCTTAGAAAGCTCAAATCAGAAAGCTCATACAATAAAAAAGTCTTCAGAAAAGTTGAAGTCAGAACTTCAGAAAAGTCGATGTCAGAGCTTCAAAATGAAAAGTTTAAGTTCAGATCAGAGAAGTTCCAGCTCTTCAGAAAAGAGAAAGTTAGAGTGTTAGAATTTCATAACAGAAATCTAAAAAAATTTAAGAAAAAAAATTGTTAAGGAAAGAATTTTAGAGCATAAATTACAGAGAAAATAAGAGTAAAGAAGATCACGTTCGCTTCAGTCAAGAAAGTTGTCACTTCAAAATGGAAAAGCTGCCACTTCAAAATGAGAAAGCTGTCACTTCAAAATGGGAAAGCCATTTAAATTTTTAGAAAGGAAGGCTTTGACTTGAAAGCCCTTCAAATGGACTATGAGGATAATAAAAGATGTACAAACAACTGGAATGGAAATGTCTTAACAACAGAAGTGACAACGAGAGTGGAAATGGAAACTGAAACAAGAAAAAAGCTGGAAGAAAAATTATATGACGAGTCACATAATTATAAAGATATGGGAGTCTGCTTCTTGGAGAATTTTACGGAATTCAAGTTGAGCTCTAGATCAAAAGTATGATAGTTTTCATACAGGAAAGTATACTTAATTACATCTTTCAAATTTAATTTTTTTTAAAGTAGACTTACATAGCTTATAATAAATCATGAGAAAGATGTAGATGTCTACTATTTGAAGAATTTTGCAGAATTTGATTTAGAGCTCATGAGAAAAAGTTATGACGATTTTCATGGAGGCTGCTTAGAAAAATAGATTATGCAGAACCTTAAATTCGAAAATTACACTGCATTGACTGGGGGCTGACTATTGATGAATCAATTTGAAGAATTTATGGAAATCAATTTGAAGCTCATGATCAAAAGTTATGGCATCTCTCGTTAGTGCTACTCAAGAAAGTAAACATATGAAGGCTTTTCAAATTTAATTTTTAGACTGTATTAATTTTGATAATATTACATATAAAAAATATCATTAGAAATACATAGATATCTACTTCTTGAAGAATTTTACAGAACTTGATTTGGAGCTCATGAGAATAAGTTATGACGATTCTCATGGAGGCTTCTCACGAAAGTGGTTTATGCGGAACGATCAAATTAGAAAATAAAACGGTATTTACTGGAAGCCAACCACATTAAATCCTATATCATTAGAAAGATACAAAAATCTACTTATTTGAGAATTTTACGGAATTCAATTTGGAGATTCCAACGAAAGTTAAGGTAATTTTTGTTCATATCGCTCAGAAAAGTAAGGTTATTCATGTCTTTCAAATTGAATTTTTAGGTTGCTTCATTTAGACAATATTATATGACAAACTACATATTTTTGAAAAATGTATGGATGTATACTTCTTGAAGAATTTTACAGAACTTGATTTGGAACTCCCGAACAAAAGTTATAATAATTTTCATGAAAGTTTTGTTCAAGAAGATAGATTATGCAGAATAGACAGATTTGGAAAATATACAGCACCAATTGAAGCCAATTACATGACGAATTATATATCATCGAAAGCATATGAAAATCATCTTCTTGAAGAATTTCATGGAATTCAATATAGAAATTTCAATCAAAACTTATGGCATGATAACTTGCAGACTGCATACAAGACAAATACAAAGCGTCAACTTTCACTCCTCTTCAACAACAATGGAAATTAGGGCGTGAGTCCTTGAGAGCAAGCAGTTCGTAAGTCATGTCCTCTAAAGGAACTAAGGGCGTAAGTTCTTGAGAGAGACAGTTCATAAGTTTTACTCTCAGAAGGAACTAAGGGTGTAAGTCCTAGGGAATGGCAGTTAATAAGTCCTACTCTCAGAATGAACTAAGGATGTAAATCATTGGGAGAGGCATTCCATAAGTCTTACTCTCACAATAAACTAAGGACGTAAATCCTTAGGAGGGGCATTTCATAAGTCATACTCTCAGAATGAACTAAGGGAGTAAGTTCTTGGGAGGGGCAGTTCATAAGTCATATCTCTTAGAAGTAACTAAGGGTGTAAGTAATTGGGAGGGGCAATCTATAAGTCCAACTCTCAGAAGGAACTAAGGGCGTAAGTCCTTGAGAGGGGCAGTTCATAAGTCTTACTCTCAAAATGAAGATAGGGCCATGGTTCTTTATTTGATCCAGTCATTGGGAGCGAACAGTTCATGAGACATTCTACCAAAATGAGAAAAATAAAAATGGGGCCATGGTTCTTTATTAGAACCTAAGTCCTTGAAAATTGGTAGTTCATAAGTCTTACTTTCAGAAGGAAATCAAAACTGGGTCGTGGTTGCACTGAATGAGCCTAAGTTCTTGAGAACGTCTATGTACACCGTTCTCATAAGGAAATCAAAACAGGATCATGATTCCACTTAAAGAGCCTAAGTCCTTAAGAGCGTTTACATACACCGTTCTCAGAATGGGAAAGTATGAAAAAACGGAAAAGGAAACATCCTCAGACTCTAGAACAAAAAAAGGAAACATCTTCAGAATAGAAAAAGTCATGAGTAAAGGAAAAAGAAGCGAGAAAAGGAAGGAAAAAATTTAAAGCAGAAAATGGACACCGAAAAGGAAAATAGAGAAATAAGAAATAAAAAAGTGCAAAGCGGAGGAAAGTACTGGTAGCAAATCAAAATGGGGCAATGGTCCCACAAAATGAGCCTAAGTTCTTGGGCGTGTCTACGGACGTCGTTCTCAGAATAAAATCAAAACGGAGCCATGGTTCCATAGAAAAAACCTAAGTCCTTGGGAATGTCCACATAAGTTGTTCTCAAAAGAAAATAAAAATGTGATCATGGTTATTTATTAGAACTTAAGTCCTCTCCTCAATAGACACTGACAGTTCGTAATTTTTTATCTTAGAATGAAGACGAGGCCATGGTTCTTTATTTGAACCTAAGTCCTTGAGGAAGCATGTATATCATAAGAAAATTAAAGTCTTATTCTCGGGAATAGATTTCAGAAAAGAACATATTTTGTTGAAACCTTGAAGTCGGCACAGTATCAGATTTTGATCCCTAATATTTTGCTCCTTTTGAATGAAGTACAACAAAAGGGAGTTCAATAGAAGAAAAATTGCACAAACAGAGTAATGCATATTGATCTAAGTAGAAGTACAAAGGAAAAATATGAAATGAAGGAAGGAAAAAAAAATAAGGAAACAATAGAAATTCTACCAACAAATGCAGAACATCAAACTCAAACTCATGCGATACAATTATGAAATGGTACACTCGCTCTTTACTTATCTCAATAAATTAGTATGTTATTATTCTTGTACAACATTCTTGTCACATATCTTAACGTGCGAGAGAAGAAAAATGAACAATGAAGAAACGGGAAAAACTCTACGAATGAGTCCATCATGAAAGGAACAAAAAGACGTAACAACAAATGAAGAAGAAGTGATCATCATGAACTACAAGCTCACAAATGAATTACTCGACAATCACAAAGCATCTATAAACGAAGACAAAAGAACATAACACATAAAGACAATAAGAAGTTGTCGCTAACAGTACATAGTCAAAAAATTTCTTGAAAAATGACATCGCATGTTTCTAAAAGCGCGTGAGAATCGTAGAGAAGATAGAGCGAGAATCGTAGGATCAACTAGGCGGTTATGAAGAACATATCAATTAGACGAAAGTACATGGCTTGCCGACGTGGCAATCCAAAGAAAAATCAATCAAGACAATTGGATTGATCAGACGGTCAAGATTTACCAAGTTATTAATGTTGATAAGCTAGATCTCATGAAATATTCTGTTGATCATATTTTCAGATAGAGTGAGATAAGTTGTATCAGATTCTATGTAACTGATTGAAGGCATGTAAATAAATGCAAGATGTAACTCCAACAAAAAAAGACAACGACCATTATCACCCATGAGAAATAATCTGACTATGCAGCTTGCATATTAGCCTTGTAAACCATTTCTCCATAATGAAATACTATCAAAACCTTCCCATTTTTTTTTCTTTTAAGTGTTTTTCACGTAAATCTCGGAGTTGTTATTCTATCATTCCATCTCTTAATTATTCTCTATATTTTTTATATTATGATATAGGGAATTCACAATCAATTCTCAAAGCTCGTGAATTTTTTTCTTTTACAGTGAGTTTAATTAAGATTTTTATTTTCATTTAGGATTTGATTTGTTTTGCATCAATTGAATTAGGGGTTGAGAATTAAATTGTGATTGGAGCTTTTGCATCAAAATAATATGTATCTTTTCATGAATAGAAAATTAGTTTAACATGTTATTTCGAACAAAACTGAATCAATTTGAACCTTTAAGTTTGATTCAGTTCATATCACACTCACAATTCAGTTTGGCTCTTTATATGGCCAAATAAAAAATGTTGGTTCGGTTCGTTTATCCCAACAACTGAACCGAACCTACCTATGAACACTCATACACAAAAATAGATATAAATAAAGAAATTGCAAAGCTTGTTGGTATGTTCTCATCAACAAATGCATTTGGCTAAAAATCATATACTATCTAATTACTAATCGCTTTTAGTAATAAATATTTTAGTTATTCTCTGACATGTGTGATGACTGTAAAAGATTTTTTTGGTATGGAGACCCTCTACGAATAAATGATAAAAATCATAATTTAAAGAGAGAACGAGAGAATAAAGACACCTTCATTTACGTGGAAACTCCTTAAAGGGGAGAAAAACCACGAAAAAATTGTTGATATTAACTTGTGTAAAAAAGATTTTATATAGTTGTTGATGAGAGAAGAGAGAAATGACAGTGCCTTTAGCTGGGTTTTTTACAGGTCTCCCATTTTTTCTTTTTCACGTGCTTGTACTTATAAGCCTGATGATGATGATAATAAGGGGATCATTACACCCCCATATGCGTTCGGATGATGAGAATGTTTTTCAGGCGTGGGCTCTTTTGCTCTGCTCGTTCATTTAAGCTATTTTGCCCTCAGTCTGTTAGCCACCCAATCAGTTATGACCACTTGGTGGTTTCTCGTGGTTCGGGTCAATCAATCACAGTCACTTAGCAGTCATTCTGGATTCCTTTCATCTGTTCTCGTTCTTCTTTGTTTCTTTTCGTCCCAGAGGCATTGGTCCCTCAGACTTTTCCCGTTCTCGTAGGCGTGAGTTCCCCGTCAGTCAGTTCCCATTTAACCAATCACATTTTCTTCCCGTTCTTGCATAGTTCAGTGAGTGTTTTCCCAATCTGGAGGCGTGGGTCCCCTGGTAGTATTTTTCCTTTTTGACTGGTCCGCCTTTCCCGTTATGATGGGGTTTCTCACTTCCATGCTCATTTCCCGTTCTCGAGTTCCATCACATTTAGAGTTCTCGTTCATATTTTCGCTTACATCATGACATGTTTGTGCCATTTCTATTTTCCCGTCTAGCCCCCAATCTTGTCATGTTCTTGGTCTACGCGTCTTCTCAGGATTCATTCTTTCTGTACACGTGTCTTGTGTGGTTTTCTCCCAATTCATTTGGCCCTCATTATACTCAATAAAGTTTCATTTATTGATGTGTAAAAATGAGGAGTTTTGATTTGCATGCGCTTTTACGAAGATCATCTCATCTTTTTTCTCGGAAAGATGCTTGTTTTTCGTGTGAGGGTGCTTCGTTTCCTATTCTTATCGACATTTTCCCTATAAAGCGGCTTTTTGTTTATCTATCTTTTTCCTCTTCGATTTCTTTTTCCTGCTCCTTTTCCTTTTATTATCAAATAACAGTGACTTTTCCTGTCATTCCTAACTACGGGAATAAACTTCCCTAACAAAAAAACTGTTGAAAGTTAATTCCCTTTTTCTCAAAGATTTTCCTTTCCCCCTTTTTGGACGGCCACCACTTTCCACCCGTTAAGCTATTTTCAAGAAGTATTTCATCTTTGCTTTCTTCAGTTGTGCCCGTTTATGGATTATTCAGCATCATTTGATCCGTTTAGACAAGGATATTTCTATTTCAAAGTTTTTTATTTTCTTCTAAGAATAGTGCTCATAGACACTCGAAAAGACTTAGACTTCTTCAGTGGAACAATGGCCCTGTTTTGATTTTCTTCTAAGAACGGTGCCCGTAGACGCTCCTAAGGACTTAGGCTCCTTCAATGGAATTATGCATCCATTTTGATTTTCTTCTGAGAATAGTGCTCGTAGACACTCTTAAGGACTTAGGCTCGTTCAGTGGAACCATGACCCCATTTTGATATAATGCGCGTAGACACTCTCAAGGACTTAAGCTCCTTCAGTGGAACCTTGGCCCCATTTTTATTTTCTTCTAAGAACGGTGCTCGTAGACACTCCTAAAGACTTAGGCTCCTTCAATAGAACCATAGCCCCGTTTTGATTTTCTTTTGAGAATAGTACCCATTGACACTCTCAAAGACTTAGGCTCCTTCAGTGGAACTACGACCCCATTTTGATTTTCTTCTAAGAATAGTGCTCGTAGACACTCTCAAGGACTTAGGGTCCTTCAATAGAACCATGACTCCATTTTAATTTTCTTATGAGAACGGTGCTCGTAGACACTCCATAGGCTCCTTCTGTGGAACCTAGGCTCCTTCAGTGGAACCTGGGCTCTTTCAGTGGAACCACGACCCCATTTTGATTTACTACGGGCTCATTGTTAGAGTTTCCCCAGTGTATTTTGTTACGAGCTCATTGATAGAGTTTCATCCGTTTGCTTTTCTTTTTCTTTTTCTCGTACATAAATATTGGCTACAAGAATGTTGAACAAGACCATGTATAATATCTTAATGAAATAAGTAGGGAATGAGTATGCCACAACCTTATTCCAGAAGCTCGAATCTTATTCCGTAAAAAATTTCAAGAAACTGATTTTCATAGTTTTGTAGCGGCATATGATTTGTCACATAAGTATTATTGTGCTGGTGAAGCTTAATAGATGAAGTTAACAGTTCTACACATCGTGTTACAAGTTTTAATTGAGAGCTCTAAATTGAATTCCATGAATTTCTACAAAAAGTAGATTTTTGTATCTTTATAATGTTATAAGATTTGTCATGTAATTTCCTTCCAACATTTCCTGTTTTCATTTTCATTTCCGTTCCCGTTTCCGTACTCATAGTCGTTCCTATTGTCAAGATTTTTCCATCCCATTTCAAGACATTCCTTTTCTCGTTCTCAGGACTTCTCCCGCGTCAAGCCAATTCCATTCCCGTTCTCAAGCCTTTTACTATTCTCAAGACTTTCCCGTTCTCAAACTAATTTTGTTCTTGTTCTCAAGACTTAAACGTTCTCGAGAATTTTCATTTCCCACCATCAGGACATTTCCTTTTCTGTTCTGTGGACTTCTCCCATGTCAAACTAATTTTGTTCCCGTTCTCAAGTCTTTTCCCTTTCTCAAGACTTTCCTGTTCTCGAGAATTTTCCTTTCTCACCGTCAGGACATTTCTTTTTCCGTTCTCAGGACTTCTCCCGTGTCAAGCAAATTCTGTTCCTGTGTACCTATCATTGCCTTATATGATTGATCATCATATTTTTACTATGTCGGAGAAATGATCTCGGCTATTTCGAGTAGCCGCGATCCTAGTATGAGAGGACATCGATCATCCACTTGACGTCAGTAGCGTAAATGTAGGTGGGTCGTGCCCATCGCCTATGACGTGGAGTGAGCATCGGTTATCATGGTGACCTTGGTCAATGAAGATTCATAGTCCTCTGCTTGGATTTAGTGTGGGCTCTCCCCTGAAATGAGAGTATTGGACATTGCTCGTAAATATTATTGAGTGGATTTTAACCCGTATATTTTTTCTCCCCTCCTACAACATAAGTGTAAATGGCCAATCAAAGTGGATGCAAGTGAGGTTTTACCCAACATAAAACTGAAGATACATTTTATATTGTTATTTTTTATTTTTTTGTCGATTTGGAAGATTTTAAGCAAAAAATTCTTTAGACAGAGAGATTTGATTATCACTGCGTTGTGTCGTTGACCAGTCATTTTGAATTTCATTTTAAGCTAACGGCACCATTTTTCCTAACCATAAGCAAATTAAGCTACGCGATACAAACCAGCACTAATATTATGTAGAAAAATTATACATGTTTTCTCATTTTTATACACAAATTGCTCAATATTCCTATCTCCTTAATCAAATACATTAATTGGATTTTAAAAATCAACTGGAAGCTATCAATTTTAAGTGAAACCCAAAACGTATCAAATGATACGAACATGGTATTTTTTAAGGACCTCTTCTCGCAGAATATTTAGGCTATATTTGTATATTTAAAATTTTAATTATTTTATTTACTAGAAATGTGCCGTGAGTGAGTTTTTACTGCTTATTAATATCATCATTTTTTCCCTTCCCCTTTTTATTTCTTGGTAATTTTGAGGACCCAACAGTAATTTTCAACTCATCTGATTAGTTAGAAAAAATATAAGGTCTAAGCTCCCTTCCTGACACCATTGCACGATTAAAGATCAATTTTGATTAAATTTAACTATTGTAATACTACAAAATAATCATCCATCTTATGAATCTGCAATAACTTTCAAAAAAGAAAATATAGAAGCCAAGGTCCTTGCCCGGGACAATTATTATGAAAGGTTGCACGAAAACCTTGAAACTATTTTGACAAAACTGGAGTTCAGATATCAACAGGTAATGAAAAGTAGAGGAGTTAAAGTTCATGATTGCATGATTTGACAGTTTGAACTGTCACTGCTTTTTAACGCTCAATATTATAGTGCTGCTTTTCTGGGGCATTGTAATTCGGAGTCTTCAAGTTCATAAAGCTATTATAGTTTCTGTAGGGATATATGAGGACCTAACTGGAAAAGCAACCTCTGAATTTCATGGCTTCGATAGGGGAGGAGATCTACTTACGTATTTGTGTACGCAACTACAGGTACGTTTAAATCCCTGCTATTTTTCTCTCGTAAGAGATTTATAATACCCTTTCAAGCGGTTCCACATACTTACACGCATACAAGCTCTTCCAGAGTGCTTAAACTTTAAGAGGGATAGATCCTTGAGGATACAAGCAAACACGATAACAAACATCTTTTGTTGAAAGGATGCCCTTTGGTCTCAATTATAATTTTTACTTATGTAGTTTAGCGTAAGTCTTTTTATGTGTTCTGTAGATCTAATACCTTTTTTTTGAAATTGTAGATTTAAAATCTTATTATATTATTGAACTTTGGTTTTTTGACGGTGTAAAGATTAATTCTTCAGTTTAGTCTATTACCAGTTGATTTTTCCTTCTAATAAATTTCTTGGTTTTGAAATTGATCTTCCTTTCTAAGTTTTTCCTCGTTAGGTTGCTGATCCTGCTCACTGCACTCTACTTAAGTTTCTGTTCCTCCGCTCGTGTGAGCCATATTGTGGGTTTATTAGATCATGGATATTTAAAGCTGAGATCATGGAACCTTATGGGGAGTTTGTGATAGAATGTGTTCACAACCAATTACCTTGTCCAAGTAACGCTGACACCTCTGCTGACTTCCCATTGGCAAGGGTATGCCACTTATTGTTATTTTGAAGTAACATTTCTAAATTTATGCTAACTTTGTGCTTCACTTTGAATTTTGTGGTTCATGTTTTTTATCTGCAGGAACGAACTGGAGTTGGTATTCCTTGTTTTCTGAAGGATTTATTGGTTCCACTTGTCACAGCTGGTCAGCAGCTTCAAGTTCTCATTAGATTACTAGGGTTGTTGTCTACTTATGACGCATGAAAAAGCTACAACATTAAACATTAAAATTGTTGCATTCCTTAACTTTATGATTGTCTAACCAAACAAAGTTAATACATTCTCCAACAAGTAAACTACTCCATTAAAAATCTTTCAGACCTTAAATAAAATGACCACACATGCGCATCGCTGACCGGAATTCGTCAGCGAAAGATAAAAGAAAGACCATATCGAGGCAAGTAAGAACTATAAGATTCACATCCATTAAATTAGAACTTAATTAAAGACCAAATTAAAATGGACTAGAATTACATTGGGAGGCCACACCGACTTAAATAAGTTGACTTTGCTAAGGTCACCTTACATCCACTGGTTAAATTATACATACAATGCATGTGATATGGACGATTTTATTATTTCGATTGTTTCTCATACATTATTTGTTCATATTAAAGAAGCTTTAAATAAAATACATTTATTATTAGAGAAGATTAAAAAAAACTACAATGATAACTTCATAAGTCTTACTCATAAAAATATGTTAAATTAAGTTAATTATACTAGAAGAATATCCTCTATATATTTTTTTTGTTTACTTTTTTAGTATATTATTTCTTTGATCTATATGTGATAAATAAACTAAAAACGTGTTTTATTCTTGTATTGACTGATTGAATTTTTCTAATATATATCTTAATTATGAAATAACGTAATATATTCTCATGTCTAAAAATAAATTTCAAATTAAAAAAGATAAAAATGAAAGGTTTGCTTAAGATTTAATTTTGAGAAATAAGAGAAGAATAAAAATTAACAATTAATTATAAGGAGACGGTTTTAAAATTATATAAGGAGTAGACGAAATGGTCTAAAAATTATTATCAATTTTATCCCACTTTTAATATCAGTATTGGGTTTGACCCAAACTCTTCAACCAACCATGAAAAGCCCGCTGCTATAATATGTAAGGTGATTAGGTCATTCATAAGGTATTCACTCTCTAGCCCGACACTGTCAAACTCAGTGTGATTAGCTAGCCACCATACCGGTGTCAAGTTGATCATCTCACGTTTACTTATTCTCTCTTATTTTTAGGTTACCATCCAACTACCGACGGCATGTGGCATCTTTGCCAATAAAATTTCAACATCCATCTTTCTTTTTTCCAACGACTTACAAAAAAAAAATGGAGTGGCTTGAATCCAATCGCTTGTCTAGAGAGTAGCCAATAACCAAAGCTGGTTGTAATATAAACTCACTGTATAGGCAACCGACCTTAGAGTAGTGTATCGACCTACAAGACATGAGCGATCCATAATCATTGACGAAGAGAAAGGCTTAGAAAGGGATCAAACATATTGAGGAGAAGCTTTCACAAAGGCCTATAGCCGATGGCTGATGTCACTAGTCCGAACTTCTTTATCTACTTGATAGCTGATGGGAGTACGGCTTTCTTCAAGGAAGTGTCCCCTATAATAAACTCTATCTAAATTACACAAATATCCTCTATATATTTAAAAATTACATAGACCCTCCCTTCTATGAAACCTCTGGTACCTTGCTGTTATTTTTTTTGTTGAAATACACCTCAAATTAAACGCCACTACCATAAAAATAAAGAAAATAAAAAAACCAAGAAAAAATTACCAAGAAGTTTATACTCCCTCTTGGTCACCATCTTCTCCTGCAGAAATCGACACTATGAGGAGCTATTGTTCTTGCTCTCATATGGTGACCAGCGACTGCGAGAAGCTTGCCTTATTTTTTTACGCATTCTCTTCTTCTCGTTGTTGGAAAAGATTGAGAAATTAAAAGGAAAAATGATGTGTGAATGAAAGTGTGAAATTTAATATGAGAAGTTGTCTCAAGTTGAAAAGATGAAAGAAAGTTGTGGGGTTTATAAACCCAACACAACTCTCTTAGGGCAGCCTAAATGAGCATCTCACATTTTGTGAAGAAAAGATGACTTAGATGACACACGATCCTCCCCATGCACGCACCGCAACTACCGTCTGATCGACCGACACGATCTCCCCACTTTGTGAAACCTCTTATCTGCACGGGCTTGCAGTTCTAGCAATCCCCCTCTAAAAATAGAGGTGTTGGACACAATTCAAAAACACAACATCAACACAGTACGTTTGTTGCTATCACGTTGTCATTTTTAGTTTTTTAGAGAAAATACTGTGCGTTCTACTAGAGATTGAGAGACGGAGTTCTACTATAGATTGAGAAAATATTGTGAGTTTTGTTTCAAACACTGTGTGAAGGACGAATACTATCTTTAAGACATTGTATTCATGGAATCTTCAATCTATTTTCATAATTGTTCATTCATTTATTTTTAGTTATTTTCATTATTATTATTTTTCATTATAATCGTTTGTCGTTCCTTTTTTTGTAATCATTTGTGGTTAATTTTCATTTCGTCGTTCCTTTCTTTGTAATCATTTGTCGTTAATTTTCACTATCACTGTTCGCTGTTTGAATTTTCAACTGTAATCCTTCTCGGTATCAATTTTGGTTTATGCAAAATTCGTGCTGCATTTCCACCTACACTTTGCTCTTTTTTTTGGTTCATATCTAAAATTTCATATCTGTTCTCTCTTGACCTTTTCTACTTCCTTCTCTCGTTCCCCTTCTCCTTATGCAGTCCCGGTCATGAGCTCGAGGTGCTCGACTTATGTACGATGTCGATAAAGCTCGACGACTGTGAGGAGCTTTTGTTCGACGGTTACTGTCTCGTAGATACAGGGATTTGGTCTGATATAGAGATGGAGCGACTTGGGTCCGATTCAGATTTCGCACGAAGGTCGATCCCGGGTGTAGCTCTTTCATTTGGTCAGATCTGATTTATTTTCAGGCCTTTCTTTTTGTTCTTTCTTAAGCAATTTTATAGGAATTTCGCCTCTCCGTTAGCTTTACTGGCAATCTTCCATGGATCTGCTTCTTAAGATTCCCGTCGATGGGCATGTTTGGTAATTCTCTCTTTCGTTCTTTGTTTACCTTAGGCCAGAAGGCGATATTGATAGTGGACTGGGGTTACTACCACCGACGACCGCCGAAGAAGGAATGACAAATTTATATATTTAATGAATGACAAATTTGTGATTTAAAAAATGATAAGCGTGTTTAAGACATTTCATTGTCCTTTTAACCGTGGTTAAAATCTTCTGTCAAATAATTGGACCTATGTGTTATATAGAAGTAAGTCTCTGTAATTTTTAGATATAGAGAGGGTCACGGTATAATTTAAATATATTAAAGGGTAGGGTCGGAGTAATTTTTCCAAAAAATTAATTTAATCAATCATTAGAATACAGTTCATCCCGGAAAACCAATTGGGTTTTTTGCATGAATAGGCCTCTAGGTTTTGCTTTTTACAGTATTAGACAAAAGTTTTTTTTTTGCACTCTTTGACCCATGACTCATATTTCACTCACTTTTTCTCTATTATTTCCCTCATTGCCCTTCTTACAGCATGACCTACACACATTCTCTATTCATTTTTCATCTTCATCTCTCCCTTACTTTTTACGAAACTCATTTTTTCATAAACTTATTTTTGTTTTGTTATTTTTCATGCTTCATTTGTTTTATAATTGTACAACTTTTTCAATTTCTAAAAAATTAAGGTTGAGAGCTAAAATTAATATTTTATTTTTGAAATTTTTTGCCCAAAACTTTATGGGTTTTATTAATTTTGGCTTTTGCTCAGATTTGAGAGAGAGAAATGGTAGAGGGATGATGAATTTTGTTAGTTTTAATAAATTTTGTTAATTTTTTATAGGTTTTGTTAATTTGATAGGTTTTGCTAATTTTGGGTAAAAGTCTACATAACGGGTACACGAGCATCGTGTAGGCTATACGATAACTACGCGAACATTGTGTAGACCTTGTTTAGGCTACACGATGACTACACGGGCATCGTGTAGCCTACACGATGGCTAAAGTGTTGAGGGGAAGAGAACGAAGAAAAAGTAGTGGGCAATGGTTACACGATCGTAGTGTAGTCATTGTATAGTGTACACGATGACTATACGATCGTAGTGTATGTATCATATACACTACATATTTAATATATTTAAATTTTTATATATGTATTTAAATATTAATATTTTTTCTTTATTACTTCCCTAAATATTTCTCTTACACAATATCAAATCAAATGTCAAATTTATTCTTCAACACTCAACATCCATATCTATTAATATTTAAATAAATAAATAAAATTAAATACATTACATGTACACGATGTCTACGCTACGGTCATATAGCGATGACTACACTACGATCGTGTACCTATCGTGCATATTTAACAATATTTACACTACGATCGTGTACCCATTGGCCACTACTTTTTTTTCATTTTTCCCCCAAACACTTTTCTTATACAACATCACATTAAATGTCAAATTATTTTTTTTCAACACCCAAACTCCATATTTATTAATATTTAAATAAATAAATAAGATAAAATACATTACAAGTGTAGTGTACGTGATACTTACACGATGATTTTGTAGACATCGTGTACACCACGATTCTACACTACGATCGTGTGACCATCATTTACAGTACACGATAGCTACATTATAATAGTGTACACTACACATTTCCTACACTACGATCGTGTAGCCATCACGTATACACTGCCCACTACTTTTTTCTTCATTCTTCCCCCTCAACAATTTAGCCATCGTGTAGGCTACACGATGCTCGTGTAGCCATTGTGTAGCTTATGCGGTGGCTACACGATACTCGTGTACCCATCATGTAGCGTACATGATGACTACACAATGTCAATGTTCCTATCATGTAGTCTACATGATGACTACACGATATCTGTGTAGTCATCGTGTAGACTCGTACCCAAAATTAACAAAACCTATAAAAATTAACGAAATCCATTAAAATTAACAAAATTCTAACTTTCAAAAATAAAATTGCAACGTTAACAAAATTAACAAAATCCACAATAATTAACAAAACCTATTGTTGTGTTTAAAATCTGGAAAAGAATGGGTTTTCAGGAGAGAGAAATATGAAGATGAAGATGAGTTTATGTGAAAATTGGTTTCTGAAAAAATGAGGGAGAGAGGAAGATGGAAGATGAAGAGAGAGTGAACCATTGTGTAAGAAGGACAATGAGGGAAAGAATAAATAAAAAGTGAGTGGAATGTGGGTCAAGGGTTAGATGCTGCAAAAAAAACAAAACCTATGGGTCTATTCATGCAAAAAACCCCAAACCAATTCCAAAAGGTCAACAATTTGGATTACATGGAAGTAAAGGCGTGCCTGGCAAAAAAAGCACAAAGTACCAAAACTTCAATGAATAATAAATATATAATTAATTCGACGAAAGCACAATAGTTAAACAATACATTTTAACACAATTTTCTTCACCACTAATTTGTAAGATGTGCGGTCGTGAGTCTTACAAATTTTATTATTGTATATAATTTTTTTTAATATATGCATTTTCGTTATGAGATTAATTCAAAAACGTATATGAAATTTGTCTAACGTAAATTAATGCATTTAATCATTTTTAATTGTGAATTGTTTTTCACTTTTATTAAATTTTTTTCAGAAATTTTTTTTCATTCACCATGCATCATTGTTATATATTATGTGTTATATTGTTATAATTAATTATAATTTTTATTCTAAAATGTAATTTAAAAAGAATAATTAATTATCTAACTTGAAAAAAAAAATAATGTCAATTAATTAATTAATTAAAAACTTAATTACTATATTGTCATTCAATACTAAGTTAAAGATGATTTAAAAGTTTTGATATAATGTGATGTAAATTTGTACGAAAATAGTTCTACTCACTTTGACGTATTGTAAGACAAGATAAGTAGTTATACATATAGACTATTTTTATTCCTTTTGATCAATGAAATTTTATTATTCACTATTATTTTTAGTGCTCATTATATTAGTATTAACTAAATAATTTTAGGTTAATTTGAGACATTTTTCGCTTACAATTAATCCTTTAAGATTTATACATAAAAATGAAGATAAAGTTATATTAACTAAATGATTATTATTTAGTTAATCTGAGACTTATTTTTTATTATAATTAATCTTTTAATATTTTAAATTAAATTAAAAATGAGGAGGAAATGGCTTTAAAGATTATAATTAAAACAAACAAGGAGATTGAGTCAGCTCGTGCAGTTTCGCACCAGCTTATCTTTGTTTGATCAATCCAACTTGACAATTGATAAAAAATGGATGAAATTCAATCTCTTTTGTCGCCATGTTTTTTATATGCCCTGTTAATATCAAATATTTAGCTTCTTTTTCTACAAACAAATATATATATATATATATATATACCTATTTTGTATTTGATAAAAAAAAATTAGCCATTTTAACTTTTGAGGTTGTCATAGTATATTTTAGTAATTTTACCGAGTTTCAAAGATGAAGCTGGGAAAATGTTGCATGGCAATTTCGATAGAATTACTCACTGTTGGGATTTTTGAATCACAAAATAACGTATTAGAATTTATAATTCAAACACAAAGAGCATATGTACATTAAACTAACCATTCTACTAAGGATGAATAAAAACATTAAGAATGGGATAACAAAAGATGAATTTCCTCTCATTAAAAATAGACGCCATGTTAGAATTGGACATGGGCTCTTATTTAAAAATGAAAAAAACATCACATCAAGAATTTACTTTGATTTTATCTATATTATTGTGATAGTTCAAAATCAAATGAAAGTCCCAAATCATTAGAACATAACTGCATCCGGTTCGTAAGAAATCTGAGATAATCCATTTCCGTTATTCAGATAGGTTTGCACGAAAGACATGAGTGTGAGTCAATTGGTTGGATGGATTCGGCTTACACAATTATCTAGATCCAGTCGGTTCCAATTACAAAGGAAATATGTGATCCGTGTTGTGATTATGAATCAATAATCACATAATTTTAGGGAATGGTTTGTTTGACAATAATGTAAAAACATTACGAATGGTAATGTGACGAGTTACCAGCGTTAGTACCGTAGTTACATAAGAAATCAAATTATGAACATTACCAATGATAACATTACTGCAAAATAAGGTAAAATGTCATTACCTACCATTTATATTGAGAGTAGTGTGTCTTTACCACATTATACGAATGCTATATTATATTTTATTTCTAACTTTTTATTTAAAAAATCGTTATGTAAAATATGTAAAATTAAATCATTAACTATATTAATACCAAAATATATAATATCATAAAATATATAATTCATAATATTATATTGTTTTAGTATTATAGTAGTTATATTGATAGAAAATATGATTATGACAAATTAACCTTTAAATCACTAACATATGGTTTAATTATTAAAAAATTGGTCAATTACGTTATTATTGAAGAAGATATTGTATAAAAATAATGCAAAAAACAATATTCGTATGAAATGATAAACTATTATATTACTGCATTCATGCGATATTATTACACTTTTTCAGCCTTTTCAGTAATATTTCTTATAATTTCTATTTTTTTTTTCAGTAAACGAGTCACCCCGGTACCAAGGAAATTCAAAAAAAGAAAACGTGATTTGGGCAACAGTGTCTTTTCGCCAATAATTCAAAGCGGGAAAGACATTTTTATTTCCCGCCAATGCCTCCTCCGTCCTGTTCTTCTTTGTTTTATCAATCTGTCATAACTGGAAGAACAAAAAAGAATAAAAGAAAATAGTAAGAGCATCTGAACAGAGGAAAGAAATGGAAATTAAGGTGAAATGCAAGTGTGGGGAAGGGAGTTGCCGAGAATGGGCAATCGTTGAAGTACAAGGCGTTGTTGAAGTTCAACCCTCCTTCCAAGATCGCATCCAAAACCTCCAAATCGGCATTCTCTGCCGTCCTTCTCAGGTACTTTCTCAACCCCCCTCCCCCTTACTTTCATTCGACACATAATTACACTTCGATCTCTTCTGTTAAAGCCAGTCCTGATACCTTGTTACTGGGTATTGAAGAATTTAGACCCATCATGTTGGGGACGATGTGATCAGGCATCATAGATTTTATTGTAGTGAACATGAATCTAAATGTCTGTTTTCAATTTTTACGTTAAAGAAGCAGTGTTTTTTTCCCCAAAAAAACAGATTTTGTTAGTTTCAAGCTACCCAAGATTCTGATTTCTGAATTGATATGAGTAATCAAACTAGAATCAAGAGGCAGATTAGCTCTATCATACTACTGTTGGAGATGAATCAATCTGAGTGAATGTCTTTTATGGTACAGGAAGTATATACTTTCACTGTTGGGTATCATGAACTAACAGGGACAATGGTGCCTTTAAAGAAGCCATATTTGGTTCTTAAGAAAAACAAGTGCCACGACATTAACGAGAACGATGATACGAATACTTCTCGGGCAAAATTGGAAGTCATTGGAATCATAAGACAACGGATTTTGTTCAAGACCAGACCTAAAGCCTTGATATCCAGTAAGCTTTATCTAATTTTCATCTTTCGTTTGTGTCCATCACGATCAAATGATAAGTTACTACTGATTTATAACAATCCATGAATGCATAGTTCAAAAATGTATGGTTGCATCTATAAACAAATTATTTCCGTGTAGGAGACGTGGCAAATACTCTAAATAATGTGTCATACAATTAGAGCATATTGTCTAACGTATCTAATACATGCCAGATATCTCACCGTGTCTAACATGTGTCAAACACTATTAAGTTGTTGGAAACTTTGATGACAGATTTTTCTTGCATTTTTTCTACAAAGTAAACATGTAAATTGAATGTAGTGATGTTTTAATTTAAATAGATACAATTGATATGCGCATATGAGAAATCAACAATTGCCAGATATCTCATGTGTCATACATTAGAGCGTGTTATCTCACGTATCTTATACATGCCAGATATCTCACAGTGCCTAACATGTGTCAAACACTATTAAGATGTTGCAAACTTTGATGACAGATTTTTCTTGCATTTTTTAGAATCTTTTCTACATAGTAAACATCGGTTATATCTTAAATTGAATATAGTGATGTTTTAATTCAAATAGATGCAATTGATATGCGCATATGAGAAATCAATAATTACCTATATGATATTCTTCATCGTAAATAAAGTAAATATCATGAATCCATGCATACATCATATAACGGGTACTTATATACATTATACATCCATACATACATCATATAATTACCTATATAATATTCTTCATCGTAATTGATATGCGCATATGAGAAATCAATAATTACCTATATAATATTCTTCATCGTAAATAAAGTAAATATCATGAATCCATGCATACAGCATATAACGGGTACTTATATACATTATACATCCATACACACATATCAGGGTGTCTGTGTGTCTGTGCTTCTTAGCTTCTAGATTTTTAGTACGGGTTTGTTATGTGTGTTGGAATGGTGAAGTACATCGAAACATTTACAGGGAACTTTAGAACGGAAGAATGGCCAACATTCATGAATAGTTGGTTACGTTTTCGGTTTCATTCTTTACTATACAACAATAACTTCTCTTACGAAATCTTTAATAGCAATAATTCAATGTATAATTTTATTGTTCTTTCACCATCAGAGCCACAGCCATCAGTGAAGGAAAGAGCTTGTGCACTGGAATCTGCCATGGCTAATAAATCAGCTTGAAATTCCAAAGAAAGGAGCTTCAAAAGTTTTGTTGTTTGGTTTGTCTGAAGGACTAAGCAAGAAAATCACAAGTGAGTGCCTCATCTATGTAATTGTATTAATAGAAAGAGTATTTTAGATTTTAAGTTCGGACAAATAAGTGTTTCTGAATCTTGAAGAATCATTCTGATCATAGACCTGTACTTTTGGTTTCAAAATGAAAGAAACTTCTGATAAATTGGAGCATAATTAGGTTAAGTCCTTGAGTTATTTTATTGAGCAAAGTCTTTTCCCTGTGCTTGTTAACAACCTAAGATTATTTGTTTGCTTAAGCTTCGTCAACCCAAGTTAATATGATAATAATGTCCAATAGAAACGACACAATAATAGTCACATTTGCTCATTCTTGTCCTAAAAACTCAATAATATAACACCAAAAACTTAGGAAAAATATTATTTTATAGAAGTTATTTATTTATCGATAAATGAATAATTTATTAATATTTATAATAAATATTTATTAATTTAAGAAGAGTTTTCATGTTTTAATTATTTGTACATGTATTTTTTCTTAATAAGGTTCATGTATGATTATATAAAAAAAACATGAATGTGGTCTAATGTTAGTGCGCATATACATAATAATCTTAAACAATGAATGCATGTGCAAGGAACTGATTTGGATAAATAAAAGTTGAATGGAAAACAGCACTTTAGTATCAAGTGTTTTATATGATTTTCTTATGTATTTGATCAATTATTAATTTATATTTATTGGGCCCTAAAAGAGTTGAAAAAAATATAATCTTATGTGATTAGTGAGATTTTAATTAAGTACATCGTCTTGAGTCGAGATCAGAACATTTTATTATTTATTCGGGGTTATTAATTTTTATCAAGATTTTACTGGCGCGATCCATACCAACCCTACACTCATTTCTCCTATTCTTTCTTGAAAAAAGGCAGGAAAATGCAGGTTTTGGGGTGGAGTTGTAAAAATGGCCAAAAATTTTGTTATTTGCTGAAAAATGATCGTAGTAAATAATTTATTTACTGAAATTACACAATGATAAATAATTTATTTACCATATTTTAGTCGTTTTTGCAAAAAAAATTTCTGAACATTTTTATAACTTGAGTTAGGAAATGTGTCATTTTTACAGTTCTACCTTCTTTCTCTGTCACTTCTTGGATATAACAAAGAGGATTCTCATACTGAATTAAGTGAGTGGAACGGTTTCGGTATTAGATACATGTTTAGCTTTTTTATCCATTCTGTGACATGAAATCCATTAGTGGCCAAACAATTATTTGATTATTGTGATTTTTGACTTGTTTGAACCGAAGCTATTGCATATTTTACCCCATTCTTCACGTTTATTAGATCAAATAAATAAGTTTTAAATTTTGTGAAAATTCTACATAGGAGAATTGNATATATATATATATATATATATATATTATAGAAGTCCAAACTTTATTTTCTGACTGTAGGCCTCTACTCACAGGGTCCGCTTTCAATGTTGGGGATTTTTTCCCCAATATTGATGCTGAGATTAATCCTAATCGTAGGATATGGCTAGATTAATCTCAGCCATTAGATGGTTTTTAATTTTAGTTTCTTTTGAAACATGTAGAATATGTTTCCATCTCCTTCATTTCTCCACTTTTTCCTTCTTTGACTACAATAAAAAACTTAGGGCACCCAATATCGAAAGCACAATTTCTCCTCCAACCTCCAACGTGAATGACGCAAGCATGATTTCTTCTTCACCAAACTCAGGCTCTGTATCTTCGTCATGGTGCTCTCTCTTCGTCGTCTAGGGCACGCGATTTTCAACCCAAAAAGGACATGCCATTTTCTCGGCTCTACAAAACAGTCTATAAACATATGTGTTTATGAAAATAAAAATTACTACCGAAGAAACTTACTTGTTTTGAAACACTGTAAATGCTTTTGCCACTTATGTGTTAAGTAGTTTGCTTGTGTAAGTTTATATTTTAGGATATATCATTAACTTGATATACTTTTTAGGGTTATTTGATTAATTGGGGAAGAAATCAAGAAACTAAAGTGAACTCTTAGGGTTACTTGATTAATTAGCAGAGTTGAATGGTATTTTGCTTTGAATGTTTTTGAGAAATTTTGTAAAAAGGATTAATTTTAGATAAAGTTCTCAGTCTTTGATTAGGTGAGGCGTGGATATGTGCAGCTGGATGAACGAGAAGTATGTATTTTTTCTTTCTTATATGCTATAATTTGTGCAAAATATTCTGGACCCCTTAAGACTGTAAATAATACTTCATTATCCTCTTGATTGGGTCTTGGTACAGACTGCGAGCTAATAAAAGAGAGCTTGTAGAAATGGAAGGACCTCTACGAAGAGTACGTATCATAGATGAGAAATCATTGCAACTTGATCTCGAGGTTAAAAAAGATGCAACTAAAGCAGTCATTTAAAAATCATCTTCGTCATCACTTCTCAACAAAACAGTCTATAAACATTGTGAAGGGAATTTCATGTATACATGAATTGTGTTTTTAGAGTGTTTAGAAGGGATTTATAAAAACAAAAATATTTTTAATGTAATATATAGTGGTACTAATGAATGAGATGTTTTTTTAAAGAAAAAATTGAATTACTTTTTCTTAAATACTGACAAGTTTTTGATTTCATAAATATTTATATATGAGATTTGTATTGGAAATGACTAAGTACGTTAAATTCACTAAGTATATAAAAATGTATATTGTGTAAAATGACTATTTTATGAAAATAACTAAGCGCATGAAAATAGTTAAGCGTGTGAAAATGACTAAGCATGAAAATAATTAAGCGTGTCAAAATGACTAGTTTATGAAATGGCTAAATGTGTGAAATTGGCAAGTGTGTGTATGGAAATTGATGAGTGTGTGAAAATGACTAAACATATGAAAATTTCTAACAGTGTGATAATGACCAAGCGTGTTACAATGGCTAAGTATATCTAAACACTTATGTGAAAAAGGGCTACGTTGTGAAAATGATTAAGTACATGAAAATAGTTAAGTTCCATTAAAACACGTACAAGAAAAAGGCAAAGTAGAGAAAATTTTTAAGTTCATGAAAATATGACTAAGTGACAACAAGTACATAAAAATGACCAAAGGGTGAGAAAATTACTAAGTGAATGAAAATTGTGAAATGGTTGTGATAAATTGTAAAAATGGCCAAGTGTATGTGAAAAATGTCTTAGTGCATGAAAATATGACTTAATGTGTGAAAATGTCCAAGTGTATGAAATGACCAAATGTGTGAAAATGACTATATGTATGAAAATGACTAAGTGTGTAAAAGTGTTTAACTGCATGAAATTGGTTAAGTTACAGAAATTGCTAAGTGTGTGAAAATGACACTTTGCAATTTGAGCCATTAGACTAACGTTTGGCAATAAAAAAATGACCAAGCGTGTTAAATGATTAAGTTGCAAAAGGGCTAAGTTGTGAAAATAAAATAAGCACATGAAAATGACCAAGTATGTTAAAATGGTTAAGAGTATGAAAATGGTTAAATGTGTAAAAAAAATAACCAAGTGTGTGAAAATAAGAAAGTTTGTGAAAATGGTTAAGTGTTTGAAAATGACTAAGTATGTGAAAATGCTTAAGTATTTGAAAATAAACAAATTTGTGAAAATGACTCGGTTTTGAAAATGACTAAGTGTAAGAAAATTGTTAGGTGTGTGAAACTGTCCAAGTGTGTGAGTATGGCTAAGTGTGTATGAAAATTGTTAAGAGTCAAACGCCACAATGGGAACCTAAACACCATCACTACATGGCGGGACGCCATTCAAGACTGGTGTTTAGGGCCCAAATACTACCAGCATGCCCCAAATGAGCCTCAAACGCCAATCATGACTGGCGAATCACCTACCATGACTGATGACTTGTGTTTGGGGTCTGTTGGTCACGCTTGGGCTGCAAACGCTAAAAATACATGGTTTAACTTTCAAAGAGCGTAACTTTCGATTCAGGTGGAACCACATGTTCCGTAAGATATCAAATCCAAATTTATTTAGAGATCTACATGTTCAAAAGTTATTTCGGTAAAAAAAACACAGTTTTAAGCACGTTTGGAGGCCCGGAAGCTGTTTCGGTCTTAATTTTGAGCTTTTTCACAATTTTCATCTCTTTTACATGGGATTAACGGTAAAACATCACGACCTATAATTATGTTACCGACCATCCTAATATCACGACCTATAATTATATATGGTGAAACACTTCTCGCTCGATACCTATCACAAAAGCACAACAACATTATCGATGACAATTTTTAACGAGTTTATCAATAAGTGTTTAATTGTATCAAGACTCTTTAATTAATCCAATCCAATTCACATAATAAGTGAGTATCATGAATGTTTGCATTGAAATAATGAGTTTTTTATTTTTATAAATGATTTTCGTGATGTACGATAAATAATTACAAAAATATCAATTTTACGGTTGATTGTGGTTAGGCCCAAAAATGGTGGGGTTCACCAAAATATTTTACGTACAAAATTAATAATTATTGGAGGGGTTCACCAAAATATTTTACGTACGAAATTAATAATTATTAGAGGGGTTCACCAAAATATTTCACGTACAAAATTAATAATTTTTGGAAGGGTTCACCAAAATACTTCACGTACAAAATTAATAATTCTTAGAGGAGTTCACCAAAATATTTCACGTATAACAAATGCTCTAAAATATTTCACATAAGAAATTAATAATTCTTGGAGGGGTTCACCAAAATATTTCATGTACAAAATTAATCATTATTGGGGGGTTCACCAAAATATTTTACGTATAAAATTAATAATTTTTGGAGGGGTTCATCAAAATACTTGACATACAAAATTAATAATTCTTGCAGGGTTTCACCAAAATTATCACGTACAAAATTAATAATTCATGGAGGGGTTTACCAAAATATTTCACGTACAAAATTAATGATTCTTGGAGGTATTCTCCAAAATATTTCACGTATAAAAATAATAATTCTTGGAGGAGTTCACCAAAATACTTTACGTACAACAAATGTTGTAAACTGACAATAACATAATCAAGAATACATTTTAAGCGTTTATGAATAAGTGTTCAATTGTTTTAACAATTTATTACTAAATTCAAATATAAATGAAGATACTTGATGTTCACATGAAAAATCGAGAATCTTGATAACTTTGTTTGCGATTTATCTAGTATACCCTAAACAAGTTTAAAAATCAAATTTGTTGAAAGACCGCCATAAAAAAGTCCTAAAAATCATTGTATTAATGCAAAACTGCCAAAAAAATAATAAAATCGCCAAAATGAAAAAATCACCAGGAACCGCTGATATTAGCCTCAAACCGTCGGTATTGGATGAAAGTCGTCAATATTGGATGAAAAGCCGACGATACAGGGTTAGAGTAACCGCTGGGATAGATTGGTGAACCGTAGTATGTAATTGGTGAATCTTAGTACATAATTGGTGAACACCACTATGTATTCAGTGAGCCCCTCCAAGAATTATTATTTTGAACATATTTTATGAACCTCACTACGTAGTTGGTGAACCCCAATACGTATTTGGTGAATCCCTCCATTAATTATTATTTTATACGTATTTGGTGAATCCCACTACGTAATTGGTGAGCCTCACTACGTAATTGGTGAGCCTCACTACGTAATTTGTGAACCCCAATGCGTATTTGGTGAACCCCTCCAACAATTATTAATTTGTACGTAACTGGTGAACCCCAGTACGTAATTGGTGAACTCCTCCAAGAATTATAAAATTGTACATATTTGATGAACTCCACTACGTAATTGGTGAACTCCACTACGTAATTGGTGAACCTCACTACGTATTTGGTGAACCCCAGTACGTAGTTGGTGAATCACTCTAAGAATCATTAATTTATACATATTTGGTTAACCCCACTACGTAAGGTGCGAACCCCACTACGTGCTTTGTGAACCCCTCTAAAATTTATTAATTTGTATGTATATGGTGAACCCCAGTGCATATTTGATGAATCTCTAGTACGTATTTGGTGAACTCCAGTACGTAAAAAAAACTTGTTACTTGTTGGTCTTTGTGTGGCCCAGATTGCTCCGAATGCAATCTAAGGACCACAAATGGCCCATAATGGATACCTGGAATTTCTTCCCGACATCATAAAAGAATCCCTACGCACAAGCTCAAATGACATTAAACCTACATTGAGGACCTCTACATTGCATATAAAGTAATTGCACCATATAAACGGGTTTTGAAACCTGAGTTGAGTTATAGCAGAGTTTTCAATTATTTAGGTAAATAACAGTTTTTTAGTCGCCGCGTCAAAGGTTCACCAATTATGTACTGGAGTTCACCAATTATGTACTGAGGTTCTCCAATACGTATTTTTTGTTCCTTTAATTATATGGTATATCAATTATAATTAGTTGATTTGCCCATCACGTGTAGATTATTATGCTTGATTTCGTGGGACCATGATAATTATTAAGATTACATTATCCTTTCATTAATACATTCCAAGTTTCGGTTATTAATGCAATTAATATATTTTCTTTTAAAATTAGATTTAATTAGATATTGATGTTTAATTTTTAAAGCCCACTTTTTATGGTGATTTCAGTTATGGAAAATAACCGATTGATAATCTATTTCGGAATTATAGTTTTGTTTAAAAAATTACTCTCATTCATTCCAGAATCGATTATTGCGTTTATCAAACATCTGAAATACTCCACATCCATCCTTATTTTGATAACATTCATCGCCGATTGACCGATATTGACGTTGACAATCCTCCATTGACGCCACCTAAAACAGAACCATTGACCGCAAAAGATGCTCCATTGACGGTAAAAGATGACTCCATTAACGAGGGATAACTCCATTGACAAGAGAAAAACTCCATTAATGGCAAAGGTAAATCACATTTTCTCAATGGAGGTTTGCCGAGATCAATGACGGTCTCGGGATAGATAGAGAGGTTTTGGGAATGGTTTGCAACTATGGAAGGTTTTTCATGATTTGTTTAATAGAGGATGTTAAGATTGATTTACCGAGTGGTTGAGGGAGGGGCGAGATTGCTTAATTTTTAAAAATTTAAGTTTTGTGAAAAGTTTAATTTATATTTAGTATTAATTAATTTTAGATATTAATTTTAAGTATATCAGTAATCTATTAATTAAGGTGGTTGAGAGATTTAAAGTCCCGCGGTTTAGGAGAGGCGTGATTTGTGAGTTTTTTTTAAAATTTTCAGATTTTATAATATAATTAGGTTGATTTCGTAATAATCTATACTTTTTTTCTTAATTACAGGGCATATCAGTCATAGTATGTTGATTTGCCCAAATTAATAGACTTGCTACTTTATATAGACAAAAGATATTTTTATTTTAAATGATTGACTATTTATCTATAGATCTAAAAAACCTAATATTGTTTAAAACACCCTTCCAAATCTTGTTTACAATGCAAAATTTCCCCTCGTATATATTGTAGAAGTCCAAGTTTTATTGTCTGACCGCAAACCTCTACTCACAAACTCAAATGTCATTCAAATTGGACACGACCTATACTCTTTAGTTCACTAGTTCACAGGTTTCTCTATGAATATAAGGTACCCAAGTCATTCATAAAATATTCGTTAATTTAACTCTCTAACTTTATGTTGTCAAACTAGTGGAATGTTAAAAACTGATATTTTTATGTTATTATTTTTTATTTTATTATTGTGTTCATCTTCCAATTAAGTAAATTTCAAGCATCTAGATTCATATAAATGATATAATATATGATTAAAAATGATTCCATTGAACTAAGTTTCTCAGTCCTCCCAGATAGGACCAAAATAAACTGCAACTAAATCCGACAACCACACACAAACCCTATCCCATAACTCACACTTAAAATTTAAATTAAGGAAACATCATTACCAAACAAAAACAAAACCTTGAGACTTTGAGAGCTGAGTGAAGAACACAAAATCTAACACCAATGGCATCCCAAGCCTCTTCCATGGCAACCCAAATATGCAACCAAATAGCTTCCATCTTCTCCATACCCACCCACCCCTACCCACCACCGTTAGAACTCATTGTATCCGAGCTCACCGTCGTCGCCTCATTAAAGGCAAGAGTCTTTCTCTACGGAGTGGGCCGTGAAGGCCTTATGCTCAAAGCCCTTTGTATGCGTTTATCCCATCTGGGCCTCTCCGCCCACTTGGTTTTCGACATGACGACTCCTCCAATCTCCACCCATGATCTCCTTATCGCATCCGCTGGCCCCGGTGGATTCTCCACCGTCGATGCTATTTGCTCCGTCGCACGGTCCAACGGTGCTAAAGTTTTGCTGCTGACGGCACAGCCTCAGACAGGGTCTTGCGTGAAATATGCTACTTCTGTATGTTATGTTCCAGCGCAGACCATGGCAAATGATGAGGATGCGGCGGAGGAGGTGGTGAAATCAAGGCCGTTGCTTCCTATGGGAAGTGTGTATGAAGGAGCCTTGTTCGTTCTATTTGAGATGGTTGTGTATAAGTTGGGTGAGGCTTTGGGAGAGAGCCCTGAGGCCGTCCGATCTCGTCATACCAATCTAGAATGAAGGGTGAGATCATGATGTCTGTGATTATCTGTTCGCAAGATATGTTGTAAACTTAAAGAGACGGTATGGAATTTTTCTTTATTTTGCGAATAAAATACCCTTTCAATCAAAATTTTCCCGTATGTTTATTTAATTTAGAAAATTTTATGTTCCGGTCAAAAAGAGAAACTATGCTGGAGAACCGTCTAGAGTTGAAAAAATAAAATTCAGTCCCCTACATGTTTTTTTTTAACAAAACGTAATATTCTTCTACTAAGATGCTCCCGTATTACAGTCTAGCAAAATTTTTCTACTATATTCTAGTTTAACATTTTGATTTTAGTATTTTAACACCCGCTAAACTGTAATCTAACAATATATTTTAATTAGATCATTGTCTGAGAAAAATTAAATTCAACATAAGAATTCTAAATCAAACTCACGTCATGATTTGATCTTTTTTCTCTTTTAATTTTCTCTACAAAAATTGTTTCAAGAGAAGAGAGTAGATAAGCAACTAGATAATGGGGAGGACATAGAAGATAATAAAAAGGTTTTTTCTCTCCTCTTAACTCTATCGTCTTTTGGATCAATCAATCAATGTTATATTCATAATACTATAGAATGATCATTTAATTTTTTAAATCAATTAATCTAATAGTTCACATCGTTGTAGTACAACACTTCTGTATAAGTATAAAGGCTGCAAACTATGTGCGTCATTGATAACATAGATGTTTATGAGATATTTAGTTTAAGTGAATAAGATGAAATTAGGAGTTCGTAAATGTTCATTTTTATGTTAAATTAGCAATTTACGTTGTTTGAGAATGAAACACTCTTCATGTAATCTATATTAATTCTTAATTCACACACACTCTCTCACTCTATTTATAAATCAACTCTTATCCCGTTAAAAAAAATCATTCGTTCTATCGATCTTTTTTTATTCTCATTTTTATTTATATTATAATTATTTTATATTACATTCATTTCAACTGCACACAACTTTATAATTACCTTGCATATAACTTACATGATCTAGGTCATAACGTCATAAACAATACACCACATGACTTATGTTATCTAAGTCCTTAACGACATTAAAAATATTACAATTCTATGCTAAACAAAATGACCAAAAAAATAATATCTATCCGAAAAATTAGACCAAATTGACTAATTTCGGAATAAAGCAAACTTGAAAATCAGCAACTTATTACTAGGGAAAATCAATAACTTGTTGCTTTAATTGTTAAATTATCTAAAATATTTTTGAAGAAAAAATGTGAATTACATAAATTTTTACTTACCAATCTAGATCATAATCTACAAGCGAGAAAGCTATTTTTGCAACCAACTTATATATAAATTATCTATGATATTTGAAATGACTTACAATAGAAAAAATTAAGAAAATATGTAATGGAACAGTTTTGCACGAGATGAGCTGACATAGTTAGTTAAATTCTCACACCCATATGCATATTTGTGAGTTAACACAATTAGTTAAAAGTTCAAGTAGTTTAAGAGTGAGCTAACTTAGTTAATCGGTTTCATAAACTCTTCCCCATGTTTCTTTCAAAGTGTTTGAGTGAAGGCAACATAAGTGCATTGGTCACATAGGCTTCAAAGTACCCGTTTATGTCATATTCAATCAAATTCTTATTTAGTTTTGTTGTAAAAGTCTCACTGATCGGCATGCTGGTGTGCGAATCTCATAGCCTGTTTTCTCCATTCTTAGAGTGCTTATGTAACCTGGCTTCGTTCATTAATTGGATTTACCCTTCAGCCTTTCCCTCTTCTGTCAACCTTTCCCGGTCAATTGCGAAAAACTTTCTTAACTCAATTGTCGAGAGGAGCCTAGTTTAGAGTGGGCAGGGCCATCGTATAAAGGATTTTATGACATTGTTATTGGAGGAATCTTTGTGAAGCAGTCCATCTACATTAGGCTCTTCGAGAAAAAGAAGTTTTCTCTCCTTTACCCTCGTTTGAAGAAAATAATAGCATAACCTTCGGTGAAATATATATTTTGACAGAGGTTGCGCAGGAGCTAGAAGAGTTGTTGGGAGGTTCTTCCTATATAACGACATGAACTTTTATGCATTTAGAAACATTTTATGCCATCAACTCATGCTTTTACTGCATCGGCTTTTAGTTACAGGATATTCGTTTTACCTCTGTGCTCACACCAAGATGTAAATTTGCAGTTTTGAGCCACATAATGCCAAACCTTTGTAGAATTTGTAAATTGTAACAAAAAATAACCATTAGCTTGTAAATCATATTGTGAGATGGTAACATTCTAATAATCCCATGTTATGCTGTTATTGATCTCCTAATTGAATTCATATACGGATTGTAGAGGCATAAGATCACCTGGGCACATACCTCAACTAATAAGCCCAAACCATTGACCAGACAATATACTAGTGTCAAGTTACGCGTCAAAGTTTAATTGATCATGCAATATAATAGCATCAAATTGATATTTTTACATTCACCATATCTCTCTTATTCTCGTGTTCATCATCTTGCGACGCGTCTTAACATTTATAGCAATAAATTTCTAGCATCTATTCGTATCATTCCGACTGTGAAATTTAGGTGAGATCGTATTTGAGATCTAGAGTTTAACCATTATGGACCGGGCTACAACCGAAGCAACTCAAATTGGACTAATTTGAGTAACAGAAGCCGTTGTCTTCTTTAGATTAGCCCTAGTTCCCAAAATAACGCGGGATCCTTCTGCATAAACTTTCCCTCTCCACTGACCAACCGTAAGCTTCACTGCTATTTATTCTATTCTCTCATCGTCCTCTCCATTCTCTCTAATCCAAGAATACGACAAGTTTTAGCTGCAACGAGTCGCCTCTGTGGCCTCCAAGCTCAAGGAGGAAAACATAATTGAAAAGGTAAAAGCAAAAATAATCTGAAAGCAAATCCCGCTCCTTCAGACTTGTCTCTCCCTTCGCCTCCAAGCCGCAAGGTTCTCTCTCTCTCTCTCTCTCTCTCGCAGGGCATATATATATATATGTCCTGCTCTGGCACATTTGTTCATTCTGACCGACCAATTTTTTTCACTAGGAATGATAGCAGCTATTTCATGGGTCCCCAAAGGGGTTTGCAAACCCCTCCCAGTCCATGCCGAACCTCCTTCCGAGGGGGAAAGTGAAGAAACCGAGAGCACAGCTGCCTTAGTAGATGACAGGTAATATTAGTCATTTAATTTAGTGTCTGGGTTATATTTCCTCGTCTGTTATTGATGGCAGAATTCAAATTTAATTCATTTCTTTGAGTTTTATACATGCATTTTTTGCTCATCTGATTGGTTAGAGTAAGGATTGCCCGGATGAAGAACCAAATTTCTGAAAACAATGCATTGGATATATGCATTAAAGCTATGTAGTTTGCGGAGCCATGGCCATGGTGCCACTTCCAGCAGTTATGCTTGGTTCAGTTGTGGGATAGTTTAAGTCCCTTCGTCCGGATATGTGCATCATGAGCTGCTGCAATTGCAGCTTTTGGTTCATATAATATATAGTCTTCAGTTGGAATAACGCGTTTGTAGATGTTGAAGTGAGTAGGTATTTATCTTAGTTGCTCTAGTTTGTCAACTGTCTTCCTTAAGAGTATGTAGCTGTTATGGTTCTATGGAAAAGTCAGATCATATGGCCTAGAAGTTTGATTTCTCTGACAAAAAGATTGTTTTTCACCTAGTTTGTTCATTGTTATATGCAGTAGTTACGTGCTTCTTATGTTATTGATTTATGCAGCAGGGGTAGTAACAGTGATGAAAATGATGAAGATATGGAAGTTGAAACTACAAAAAACAACGATGATGTAGTTGCAAATGCCCTAGCTGTAGCTCATGCACTGGGAAAATCTGCTAAAAGCACTGAATCAGGAACCAAGTTTGAAGATATAACTGATGGTCTGAGGGAATTGGACATGGAACATTATGATTCAGAGGACGATGGTACATATTATTGACCTTAGTTCTTTGTGCTTTTTCTTTTTCGTTTTTTGTCTCAACGTCTTTTTCAGGGGAAAAATGTTGATGGCAAGCTATGTTGTTGACATAGGCCTTTCCATGAAACTGCTGAACAGTTACTTAAAACCTTAAAATAAAAACCTCCTTTTCTTCCTTCAATGTAGTGGGTTGTGATATTAATGACTAAGATGTGCTTTTCTTGTGGATGGCGTTAGGGATTGAATTATTTAGCTCAGGACATGGGGACCTTTACTATCCAGATAATGGTATGGACCCATATCTGAAGGATAAAGATGTAAGTTGGACATTATGGTCTACTCTATTTTCTTCTTTTTGCCATCTGTTACTGCAAAGACATGAATATTCTTATTTATTTTGTTTTGATCTGTAAATTCATGCAAAGAAATGAATGCTCTTATTCATTCTTTCAAAGATATGGTTGTTCTTATTCATTGATAATATTTAAACAGGATGTTGACTCTGAGGAGCTTGAGGATGAGACTATAAAACCTACAGATGGAGTTATAGTTTGTGCCCGTAATGACGATGATGTTAGCCAGCTTCAGGTATGCGAATATTTCCACCTAAACTCTTTTCCAAAACTAGAAAAGAAGCACAGATTTCTCATATGACAATTTCATGCACAAATGTAGATTTTGGTTTATGAGGAATCAAGTGATGGTGATTCGAACATGTATGATCACCATTATATCCTGATTCCAGCATTTCCTCTTTGCACTGCTTGGCTCGACTGTCCTCTTAAGGGTGGAGAAAGGGGTAATGTGTATATACATTTGACTTATTCAGTTATTATGTAAAAAGAGATTTTATGAACCATTGTTAGCTAGGTCTCTCTGGGCTTGATATAATGAAATCATTTTACTGACTTCAGCGGGATAGTTGAAGTAAGTAAATAGTATTCACAATTGATATTGGACGATTGTTCTCATACTTTCTTCATTGCCTCTCCTTTTTCTACTCATTGGCAGGAAACTTTATAGCTATTGGTTCAATGGAACCTGCCATTGAGATATGGGACCTTGACATTGTAAGTGGATATTGGACCGTGTGGACTATTATATGTTAATGGAAACTTCGTACACACGTTTATTTATTTTCATCTGTATATTTTATCCATAGATGTTCATCAAAAGCTGTACATGGAAGTTTTGTAAAATATACCTTTTCTTTTCTGTTTTTTAGAGTGATGAAGTAAGGCCATGTGTGGTATTAGGTGGTATAGCTAAGACGAAGAAGAAAGGAAAGAAGGTATGCTACTTACTTTCAGGCTCTCAAGATTCCAACAATTCATTTTTCTCTCCATCTCAGTGTGTTTTTTTCACATCTAGTTATTAGCCTGACATCTAAGATTGCTAGGCACTTTGTAACCAAATCTGATACTCGCTTTTGTTAGACATCTATTAAGTACAAGGAGAATAGTCACACTGATTCGGTTCTCGGTCTCGCTTGGAACAAGGAGTACAGGTTTGTTAATCCTTTAAGTCTTTGGTCTTTTGTCTTCTCGCTTCAGTGTGATATTTACTGGAATTAGTTCTTTGCTATTTTTTCGATGAGAAAAAAAACAGGAATATACTTGCTAGTGGGAGTGCTGACAAACAAGTTAAGATATGGGATGTGGTGGCTGAAAAATGTGACATTACCATGAATCATCATTTAGATAAGGTAAGATTTAATCTTGTATTGCAGTTATATGTAAATTTACATTACAGGCTACAGGTCAATATGCCTGAACATGATGCATGCATCCGTAGATGCATATCAAGGCCATATCAAGATTACATATAACTTCAATTGTTTATTCTGTTATCTTGAGAGGTATTGTCTTGAAAGGCTTATTTTTCCAGTCACGATTGTAAATATTGGCTGGTCATTGTCATGAAAAAAACGCACGGAGACCTTTCTATTCTTTTATCAGTAGTCTACCGTCATTAGTACTAGTTTCTGGCCTTGTATCATGTAATTCTTCCTGTTACTCGTTTCAGGTTCAAGCTCTCGCATGGAATCACCATTCACCACAAGCTCTCCTTAGTGGCTCATTTGATCGGACTGTAGTTCTGGTAAAGCATTTTACTCCATTCAAACTTTCTTGACTCTGTTGCTTGCATCGAATTATTTTCATAATATTTGTCTAGAAGTAGAAGTGTTCTTGGAATTCCGTAGAAGCCATGAAAAGAGAGTTCATGTTTCCATAAATTGACTGACAAATTATTTTACACTGGGTTCGTTAATGTTGTGATTTCTCAATTGCCTTAATGGTATCAGAAGTTATAGACAACTTTTATTTAATGCAGAAAGATGGAAGGATACCTACACATTCTGGTTATAAGTGGTTGGTAATGTCTGATGTAGAAAGCTTGGCATGGGATCCACATACAGAACATTCATTTGTGGTGCGTGCTCTACTTTCTTATATATAGAACATTTTTTGTTTATTTACTTCAAAAGAAGAAAATTTATTTAAATTCATCATGGATGGGGACAGTAAGATGACTTCATATTACTTATTATTTATGATAACCCAAAAATTGGCTAATGCTCTTTTGAGTCTTCTTTTAGGTGAGTCTTGAAGATGGTACAGTCAAAGGCTTTGATATCAGAGCCGCGGTGTCTGATCCAGCATCTCAGTCAAAGCCAAGTTTTACTATCCAAGCGCATGACAAAGCCGTGTCCTCAGTTTCTTATAATCCTGCTGCCCCAAATGTAACTTTCCTCTCCATCTCCCCAATTTTTTCTATCCCTTATTTTCTCGGCCACATTTATAGACTTCTTCTAATGCAAGTCATCACTCTTGTGATTTTGACAGCTTCTTGCGACTGGATCCATAGATAAAATGGTATGGCAGTTTTTTCCCCTAATAGTAGTCGTTTGCACGACTTTTGTTGATTATGTTAACAACTTGTTTGAGATCGATCTTTTGCAATTGTTTCTGCAGGTTAAGTTATGGGATTTGTCGAACAACCAACCTTCTTGTGTTGCATCAAAGAATCTTGATGCAGTAAGTAAACGATATATTTTCATTCAAAACTTATGAATGATGGGTTTGAGTTTTCTGAAATAATATTACTTCTATAAATATTTTCAGGGAGCCGTTTTCTCCATTTCCTTCTCAGAGGACAGCCCCTTCTTGCTTGCTGTAGGCGGCTCCAAGGGGACACTTGCAGTGAGTGAAAACTATTTTCAATATAAGGGTCATCCTTTGTTACTGTTAACAATTACGCACTGGGAGGACAGAAAAAAGTGTATGGAGAGGAGAGAAATCTCTCTCTCTCTCTCTCTCTCTCTCTCTCTCTCTCTCTCTCTCTCCTCTTCCAATATCTTACTATTAACAATAACGTAGACATTTTCTCTATGTGCGAATATCTATTGGTTTCCTAAATAATTGATATATACGCAGGTATGGGATACAGTAACTGAAACTGGGGTGTCTCGGAAATTTGGAAACCACAAGAAGCCAAGTGGATCTTAATATGCTTAGTTATGCTGTGATTATAAGAAGGATGGGAAGGTATCTGGTTTTCTAAGTAAGCTTGAGTTCAATGGAATTTCTAAGCAATGTGTCATTGCCTATTGAGTAATGGCCTTAGAATTTTGAAATTTTGTGTTGTGTAGATCATTCTGCTCTCTCCTTTATTTTGTTTCTAGGGTGGGTTTCCTTGAATAATTGCTTTAAGCCATTGTTATAGTTGTATTTATTTGTTTTAGGATGTTTTATTATATTTTTAAAAAGCTTAAAAATGTATCAGAGAGAATCACAAAAGAAAGTCTCGTTTCTCCCTACATTTCCCCAATTTTTGTTTCTCAGATAGTAAAGATGAGTGACACAAGCAATAGTTTGATTCTGTAATTATCCCAAAATTAATTGCTCCAAATAAAATGGCAACTTAAAAGTTATAAGTCATTAGCTATTGTTAATGAGTATCAAAACGTAATCTAGAATTAATAATATAATTTAGTTGTTAGCTATTTCCTTTTTTGGGAAACAATTAGATATCTAATTTAGAGTGTAAGGCAAAAGAATAAAGCTAGAAAACAGATGTAAGCTTGGAAATGCTATCTTCTTTATTTCTCTCCGTTTCTTTATATAAATAAAAGTAATCGAATTACTTAAATCTTATTAAGATGTTTTCCCCACATTCGTTCACTGGCTGAAATTAATTTGACATATTCCTTCTATAAATTCAATTTATCTCATTAAATCGCTTGTATGTGTACTTGGAATAGTTGAAATCCAAAAGTAGAGGAAATTAAAGATGATTAAATAAAGAACTATGAAATTGTTCAGGTTCCTCCGAGCAAAGTGTCCAAATAGGGCTTGGATGGGTAGTCTCAGTTGGGGTAGACAGCTTCTTGAAAAAGGGCTTGGATGAGGCAAAAATCAAATCCACATTCACTTGTGCTCAAGCTTCTATAATCCTTACTATTCCTCTGTCCTGATCATTAGTGCATGATCCCTTATGGTTGGCATATCACAAGATGGACAGTCATATTGTGGCGTCTGGTTATCGTATAGCCAAACAATTGCAGGATTGGATAAGGCCGGATCCTCAACCCTTAGAAAAGGGCAACTCAGAAGTAGGCCGAAATGTATGGATCATTTCCAAGGAAACTTGACGTGGCCCCGGAGCTGAAGTTTTTCACACGACGTTGTATTAAGGGTTGTTACCCACCCATGATGTGCTTATTCGGAGACGATGTCACCTTAATGCGACGACTTGCCCTTTATGCAACAACTCTGAAAAATCTATTACTGACTTGTTCTTCCGTTGCTCATTTGCGTGAGCATTTTGGTTTCCTCGGACATCCAACTTGTTGTATCACATTTCATCGGCAATGACTTCTGTATGGTATGGAAGAATCTGTTATGATTATCATGTCGCTTCTCACATCGCCCAAATTTTCTCAAAGCTAGTGTATGATCAATGGAGCATGTGAACATACAGAAACACATGTTTTCACAGACTCGAATCTAGACCCTATTGAAACTTTAAATCTATGAAAAAAGAACATCAATAAGTTTGTGGGGGCAAAGAAGCTAGTAAAAACTGCTCATCCTTATTAATCTCTCACTATCCAGATTAATCTCCAGGCACCAGCTCTTCTTTTCTCGACAGTTTATACACCTGTGATGAAAAGTATCTCCAGAATAACTTTCCATTTCTCAAGCCTTAGTCCCCTGTTTTCTAAGCTCTATAATGTAATTACTGCTATTATCAGCTTAGACAATTGTAGTGTAACTGGTTTTGCTAATGTAGTAACCTCCAAAGCCGCGCATGGTTGCTATATTTGTGACTCGAGCCATGCCCTTCTCGCTGGCTTTTTGCCGTTTTTGTTCAAGGGTGTACATATTCTCAAGAGAAAAAAAGAAATTGTTCCGGTTCATATCATTAGAACTGACGTGATATGTTATATTTAACAAAAAAGATATTCTCGAAGATCAATGAGTTGACAACGTTACTCTCTATTCTAATTATAACTGAAAAAGAATCGGTAGTGTTCTTATATAATTAATTTAGACTAAAAGGTAAGAAACACCCCTATATTTTTTATTTTATGCAAAACGTAACCCTGTACTATATAAATGATCATTTAAATCCATACAATTTCTAAAAATCTGCAAATTACACCCTTCTCACGTGTAACTGAGAGAGGGAGCTTCCCCTTAAGAAAACAGAAGGAATGCGGTATTTTTAGAATGGAAAAGTTATCTCGATTGAGGAATGGAAAACAGGGCTAGAGATGGTTTCAAAGCAAATCGAGCAATCAAAAACTTCGGGATCGGTCAAGACGGCCTTAATCTCATTGCTCCTCTTCTTCTTCGTCTTGTTCGTCTCCGTGGCTCGCGTCTGGCATTAATCTCATTTGCTGAGTGGGTATTGAACTTTTCCATTTCTCATTTGCTCAAATTTCTCAGGAAAGCTCAAATTGACGGGTCACAACCAATTAGATTCCGAAAAAAGAGGAAAGCTACCGTTTAATGATTTCTCCACTCCTCCACGCTTTTTGTCTGAGAAGCAAGAGGAATGGAAAAATTATCACGAATTGCATTTAATCATGTTTTACTAGTAATTTCTTCTAAAAAAAATAAAGAGTGAGAAATCAGTGGTGAAGAATGGAAAAATTCTCTGTTTTCTTAAGGGAGCTCCCTCTCTCCGTTACAATTAAACGGTAAACTTGCGAGGGGTGTGTTTCTTGCATTTTAACAATTAATTTAATGCTAAAAGTTCCGTCTCATGAAACAGCAAATTCTACTGACTTTTTCTTAAAACTTTTTAAAATGATTAGAAATAAATAAGAGAACTTAACATCTGGGAAATAAATAGATCCTCTCCTGTTGGGATCCAACATGAGAGAGTCTTTTAAGGACGTTTGGAGTGGTCACACTTACTCGGGGTCGTCGCGCGGCAGAACCCTTGTAGTTATGGGAGTCGGGGAGGGACCACGAGCAAAGAGGTGGAATATGGAGGATTGGGCGGAGGAAGGGTGAAGATGGACATTCTGGAGCTTCTTGAAGGGTGAAGATGGACATTCCGGAGCTTCTTGAAGGGTGAAGATGGACATACTGCAAACTACGTTTCTTCTAATGTTTGGCATAGAAATTAGAGAAAAGTAGTTCGATTGATTACAATCTGTGAAAGGAGGGTCATTCTCAATTCACACAATTTACTAGGCCTAATATACAAAGCCTTGTGCAATGGGCTTAACATGAGAAAAGTTTTAAAACAAATAAAATAAAAGACAGAAAAAGAAAAAGAAAAGTCCACCCATTAAGTAGTTATAATTGCTCATAACCATTAATTGTTTTACTTCAAATTCAGATAGCTTGGTCCCTGCTTTGCAAATCCTTGCTTCAAAATATGATGTTGAATAAATGGATAAAATTGAAAAAAAATTAGACACGTGCATGTGACTATTTAATAGTCATTATACGATCATGAGTGAATTGATGGATGTAGAAAGTTTGAGAGTCAATTAAAAAAAAATAGTTTAGGAGGTAAGTTGATATCGAAGTAAAGTACAAAGTGTCCTATAATATTAACCCTAATTTTTATGTGATACAACTCATATATACCAGTCAAAATATATGCGCATTGCACGAATATTATATTTTTTTAATCATGTATGTATCTATAATTTTTTTTTACATATATTAAATTTTGATTAATAATATTCACTAAGTTTTGTTTATAAATAATTTTAGAGTGATCAAATAATTGATCAAGTTTAAGTAATTGATCAAGTTTTAAGTGTTCAAGTAATGTGATAATCATTTATAGGTTGATGTTTGATAACTCATTAAAATAATTTAGTAAAATAATTTATAAATGATTGTCACGTCATTTGATCACTTAAAATTTAATCAATTACTTAGTGAATGTAAAATTATTTTTTTATTTATACATGATCATAACTTGGATCGTGGATGGATTATCAAATTGTTAAAGTATTTTTCCATAAAAAGAAATAAATAGATCATGTATATGTAAAGCTAAAGACTAGCTTGGTGTCAAATGCAAAAAAAAGAAAAGAAAAAAAAAAGACTAGCTTGGTGTCATAGTAGTTTCTTTCAAAAAAGGACTAGCTTGGTAGAGGCAAATGGCCCAAACACCTGACTCATGGTCTTCGGATAGATTGAAGATTAAAGCAACAAAATGAGTGGCTCATCTTCTTCTCTATCACTCGAATCCAGACTGAATAAACATGATTTTCAAATAGAAACCATGTATCACGCAATTCGGTTCCTCGACGACCCTCTTGGCCTTGGCTATGGCCAACTCACTTACACTCACGCTTTCTAGCTCGTCTCTCTGGAATCAGCTCGAAAAACACACTTCAAAGCTTGCCCCTCCAAGGTTCAGAATTATGGCAGCCTCCACCGCAACCAAGGTAGTCCCTGCCGTCATCGTCGGAGGTGGGCGCGTTGGAAGAGCATTAATGGATTTGGGTCACGGTGAAGATTTACTGGTGAAGAGAGGGGAGGCTGTTCCACTTGATTTTGCGGGTCCCATCTTGGTCTGTACTAGGAACGATGATCTTGAAGCTGTTCTTGAATCCACTCCTCGTTCTAGATGGAACGGTACCAATACTTTACCACTGAGAAATTATTGTAATGCCTTAAATTTTACTGCATTCTAGATTATCAAATTATCAAGTTCTTAAAGTTAGGGTTTAACTCCGACTTGAATTTTCAATCAAGAATGAAAGTAAGAGACATTCTTGATGCTTATCTGCTGACCTTTGTCTCGAAATATAATATTTTATTCGTATTTTTAAGAGAGAGAATGAGTGTATTCTTTGAAGCAGTACTGAACTTTCTGTTTTCCTTATTGGATATTATAGTTCTTAGGAGACAATTAATTCCCTTGCTTATAAGTTATATTCTTGACTGCATCAATTGTTTACTTGATTATCAATCTGTTTCAAACTTGGCATGTAAGATGTTTGATCTGAAAGCAGTCAAAACTATGAATATACTACTACTGTATTGAGTAAGTTGCGAATAATGGAACTAGAGAAATCTGAAAGCAGTCAACCCTAGAATTTGAAGCCATGAAAAATAAACTACGGAGAAAGATCTCGAATTGAAGAAACTAGGATAAACTACTAAAGAAATTGAGACTAAAGATTATGAATCTAAAGCTGGGAATTGACTAGAGTAGTTTTAGTAATTGATTTGTTGGGTTGGTTGAAGATTGATTTTCTTCTCCATAATGTGAAAGTATTTATGGCCACCTCCATATTGATGGAGCTTAACAATGTATTTTGACAATCAAGCAGATTTGGTGTTTTTCCAAAATGGGATGTTGGATCCATGGTTTGAAAGCAAAGGTATAACTGAAGCAGACCAAGTGTTAGCCTATTTTGCTGTCTCGAAGCTAGGAGAAGCTCCTATTGATGGGAAAACTGATACCAATCCTGAAGGATTGACAGCAGCATATGGAAAGTGGGCATCTGCTGTGGCAGGAAGATTGCTTGCTGGTGGCCTCTCTTGCAAAGTAACTTAAGAAATTTTCTATTTTGAATAACCTGTGAATTGTTTCTTTTACTTATCTTCTTGTGATGATGCTTATTAACTGAAAAGAAAGTGACTTTTGGGGTCATACATTTGTTGTTGTAGATTCTTGAGAAGGAAGCATTTCAGAAGCAGATGTTAGAGAAGCTGATATGGATTTCGGCTTTCATGCTTGTTGGAGCTCGTCATCCAGGGGCAACTGTTGGGGTTGTGGAGAAGGAATACCGCTCTGAAGTAAGCTGCCTTTTGCTATTTTATAAAATTTCTTGGAATCAAAATCTGCTTTCACTTTTTTCTTTTTTTTTGTTTTCAGTTTTGAAAGTAACTGCCCATTAAGTGCAACCTTTAGGAGTTCATATATTTTTTCACAGTCATTGGATGTGGATTTGTAACTATTAATGATTAAAAGGTCAATTTTTCAGTTTTCCTATTAATTTGATTGGCAAATGAACAAAAAGAAGAAACTGAAACACGAATGTTGTTAGAGTGTGGAGTCTAATCACGCGATAAACAACGCCAACACGCGGATTGGCTTTGATATCTTTCGTGTATTAAGTACTCAGGGGTATTTGAGTTGTCCTAATATCCTTGCTATATAAAGGATAATAGGCAGTCCGTTTGTGTGATTCGAAAATATAGAGAGAGGCGTGAGGTTCAAGTGATCATTTTGTAAATTACTTCAGCAATAGCTTAAGTGGACATAGCTTTTTCAATAAGAGCGAACCACTATAATCTCTGTGTTAGTTGTTGCGTTTTCTGTTTTTGTAACTACTGCTAGAGTAGAGCATTTAATCCTTAACGTTTATGATTAGAGCGTATGTTAATTCACATTTATGATCTTCAGGTGTCCAGCCTAATTGCAGAGCTTGCAGCTGCAGCAGCAAGTGAAAAAGGGTTAGTGTTTGAAGAAAAAATGGAGGAGAGATTATGTGCTTACTCAAGAGCTGTTTCTCACTTCCCTACAGCAGTGAAAGAGTTCAAATGGAGGAATGGTTGGTTCTTTTCTCTTTCTGAGAAAGCTATTGCATTAGGCGAACCTGATCCTTGTCCCCTTCATACTGCATGGCTTAAGGAGCTGAAAGTTGTCTAGAAATTAACCTTCTATTCTATATGATTCAAAGGATTCCAAACTATTTCTTATGAATCCATTGCACTCCAAAGCTAATGTAGATTTTTTTTTCATTCCAATTTTTTTATATGGTCAGATAATTTGAATATACTTCATTCCTGTATAAAAGATATTAACATAAAAAAGAAGAAAATATCACGTAAGGGGCTTTACTCAAGAAACAAAGAAGCCAAGCAATTCCTATATTTATTTCGGCCTAATATCAAGTTTACCCGACTAGCTAGGGAGTCTATTATAAAAGTGTAATAATAGTTAAGAAAAATTCATTTGATACTCCCTGTAGTTTACTTGAATGATATTAATGTTATTTTTTAATTTAAAAAATGATAAATAATTTCAATACGTCATAATTTTGTTAGAGAGACAAGGCTAGCTCTATATTTGATCCTGCCCAATCATTTTCTAACTAAAAACATAAACCTACGCGAGTTATTTTAATTTTGGGTGAATTCGGGCTTATATAAGATTTTTTCACTTACACTAGAAAAGTAAACAGAATTATGAGAGAGAATAACAACGCGCTGAGTAATTTTTGGTTAGTTTGTATTAAATGAATTGAGCTTATAATCGATCATTATTTATAGACGATTTTAGAATCTGAAAAATCTAATCAAATATTCATATCAAACTGAATTATTATCATGAATATGGAATTTTAACCATACTCATGGGATTACAAGAATATTTCCCTAATATTGCGTATTTTCTACTTTAACTGCACAATTGAGCTTGACCGTCCGATTAGATCAACGGCTCTCATTTAATGCTTCTCACTCTGCCACCGTGGCAATCTTCACGCCCTTTCTTGATTGGTTTCTTCCTCGTACACGTGGATGAATGGATATTTTATTTTTTTACATTTGCCCCAATTACACTCAACGAGATCTCGTTCGTTAAAGTGTAATGATATGATTTTCTTGCCCCGATGTCATATTTATGTGTTTTGATGATGCTAGATGCAGCTCCCAAGAGTAGTCTCTTTTATTGAGGATTTTCTAATAGTGCTTTTCCCATCTTTATTCTTCTCTTCTTTCTCTTTTATCTACCAGGACCTGCAGTAATAATGACATGAAAAAGTAATAATAAAATAGTTTATTGAAATGAGTGTGAATTAAGTATTAACACATATTCGATGGTCGTTTGGATATTTCCCCTTTTATTCACTTTCGTCGTTTGGTTTTCCTGCTGTTAGTAAGTGCCTCTTTTGTCGATACACCTTCCCGTCGTCAGTAATGATGGCCCGCCAATATATCTTCCTGTTCTCGGGAATGACCAGAGTGGTTCTCAGTTTTGGCAGAGCGTGTCAATCTTTCCTTCTAGTTGTCAGTTCCTTAGTGGTTGTCATCGCGACGGTTTATTCCCCAATGTTAGTAGCCCTCCCTTTCTCCACAACTAAGTACTTTGTTAGTTGTCCTTCATTCCCTTCACCCATTTTCAAGGTTTTTTTTACGTCCACAGCCTTTATAAACCCCTTTCCATCGTCTTCTTCCCCCACATTTCTTCTTGACTCTTGTAAGTTCCCTACTTCTTCTTTTCTTCTCCTCTATAAATTTTTGCTCTTCGTGATTTTTTATAGTGATGAGGGATGGTGGAGTTATATTTAAGCCTTCGGTCCCCTTGGTTAAGACTTCGGCTAAGCATAGGAAGTTTTTAACCATTTATCATGATGCGTTTCCTTTCTGATGTCCTGTGAGCTTTAGGAGAGAGTGAGCATCCAGGGTATCCATGTAGACCCCCTATTAGATCACCTTAAGTTCTATGTACATTGCTTTAGGCCTTAAACTCCCTTTTCCCCATTTCTTCCAAGAATTTTTCCATTTTTGTGGTCTTTCTCCTTCTTACACTACGAGAAAAACCTCTTTAGCGACAAAACTTTTAGCCATGAGGTTAATTTTGTGGCTAAAAGTATCATTTTTTTTGTTGGTCACCAAAGACCTTGATATTTTACTCGGGAAAGGGAAAGAGGGGCGCGCCAAATTTTTCTCAAGCTTTTGCCGATGAATATTCAAAATTCATCGGTAAAAGTAATAGTTTGGTGGGCTTTTGCCAACGAAAATTTCAAATTTATTGGCAAAAAACTTATTTTTACCGACCAAGTTATAAATTGATCGATAAAGGTCTTCTTTTGCTGACAAATTAAATAATTCGTCGTAAAAGATTGCCACAAATTAAAAGGTCTTCACCCCCTTGATCGTCAGAGCTCACCTGCGCAGAGCTCCCTCCCTCTCACCCCCTCGATCGACAGAGCTCACTTTCACTGTTTATCTCCTAGTTATCCTCCTCCTCCTTCTTCGTTGTTTGTCACCAAGGTTTAGGTAATTAAACCTCTTCTTTCATCTTCTTTTTCAACGATTCTTTCTTCATATTAAAAGCTAGGGCTTTGCTGTTATAGTGAGTTTTTGAGAAATTGATACTTGGGGTCCCGAGTTTTGAAGATATATTCAATTTGGAGGTTCTGTAAGTATGTATAAACTCAATTGTGTGTTTTATGTCTTTGTCGATTCTCTAAAATTGTGAAATTGTGTGTTTTATGATTTTATCGATTCTCTGAAATTGTGTGTTTTATGTTCCCGAATTTATGAACTTGTGTGTTTTATGTTTTTGTTGATTCTCTAAAATTGTGAGTTTTCTAAAAATTTTAGTTATTCTTTGATTTCTGATTATGTTAAGTTTTTGGTGATTGAGTGTGGAAGTTTGGATTATGTTCAGAAATTTTAGTCCCGAATTTCTTTTCTATATTTTTCCAGTCCTCTTCCATAGGGGAACTCTGTCCAATTGGACAGAGAACCCTTAACCTTAGAAACTGTTCAGTTGAACAGATTCCACTAGGGGAACTCTATCCAAATTGTAAAAAATAGAGCATTATATGAAGGATTTTAAGCAGCTATTCTTTTCTAATATTTCTTTGAAACCTCTAAATGAATTAAACACAATTCTTTTATTTGTTTCTTAATCTATTTTTAATTAGGTTTTTTATTCTGGTAGTTTTTATTTTAATTTATTTTAATCTTCTGATTACAAATTTGTTTATTAATACATAGTTGTAGCGTCCATTTGACGTGTGATCTAGAGCTTTTCTTAACATAAATATCATATTGTGCCACTCTTCGATCAGGCAACGCCATTTTATCGCCTCTCACCTCAGGCAACCAAAAAGTTGTCACCTTGGAGTGCGCCTTTCGCCTTGAAACACTACTCCTTAGCCTATGCCCTTCTTTTTTATGACATGTCTGAAATTTTTTCTATCTAAGTCTCTAGGTAGTTAATTCTGCATTTTTCTGCAAGTTTTAATTTTAATTTATTGGCCATTACTGCTCAATTTTTTTTAAGATAAAACATATAAAAGTTTATAAGAAAAACTAAAGAATAAAATGATTTGCAAAGCATGCTGAGTAAGGATTGTGTAGGCTAGTAAATTATTTATCCACTTTTGGATTCAAATCTTCTTTATGCATGGTGTTTTTGGTTGAAATAGGATTACCTGATTAGAGTGCATAAATTGAGTCATTGATCTGGGTTTAAGCTGTCCTAAGCATTCTGAATAAAAACTTCTAACTTCTAGCTCACACTCACTAAAGGGAATTAAGTAGCATCTTATTTCAACATGTTGAAAATAAAAATGTTTTTGATCTTTTGTACGCTAAAGTGTTGAGCACGTTGGCTGGTATGTTTGAAATTTTAGTTTGTTTTGAGATGCAGGGTTGGCTAAGTCTAAGGTAGGCAGTTTGCTTAGATTCGTATATTTTTAGTTTAGGTTTACATCATTCGAGGACGAGTAATGGTTTAAATTTAGGTGTGTGATAACTCTAAGATTTTAGAGTTATCTTAGCATTTCTAATCCTTAATGGTTGCTTATCTTAGGGGGAAGTTCAATTAGCAATCTGAGCATGTACGCTCTTTTCTTGCATGACCCCATTTGTTTACTGGCTAACAATGATGATACATGGAAGGGTATGAAAAATAAAGAAACAATAGCATACCTAGTTTATTCTTCTCTAGCTTTTCATACTATAGGCTTTAGTTTGGTAAACTTCTAGTTAAAAGAAATCAAGTTTTGTGGGAAATGAACTATACTTGGAGGCAAACAAAACTCTTGCCCAAATAGAAATCGTGTTCATGTTCCTTGTCTAAGCAGGAATTCTAGTAAAAGATGTACTAAGTTAAGATTTCTTCCATGTATAAGGTTACAACCAAACTTTTAAAGCAAATCAAGAATTTCAGAAACTACAGAAGACTTCTTATGAGGGGATGTTACAGATTCAAGTAAACAAACCCATAGATGCAGACCTATCATGTGCCATAGGCTAATATAATACTGATGGACACAACATAACACAAACTCATTTTAGCGACCTGAAGAAAAATATGTGAACATAACCCTTCTATTTATAACTATTTTCTTTTATTATGCACTTGAATCATCTTTGATTCTGATTTCTGTTTCCCTCTTAATTAACTTTACGTTTTATTTTCTTTAATTTAGGTATATTTTGTTGAGAATTTCTCTAAATAATTATTTAATTTATAGAGTTACAAAAATGGACAAGAGTTGGATTAAAAATCCTAATTGATTGTCCAAGAAAGATATTGATGATATTTCACAGTTTATGAGCGTGACCAGTAATTATCTCAATTTAGAAAGAAAAACTCATTGTCCATGTAAAAAATGTCTTAATTCAAGACAATTATATTTAATAGAAGTTAAAATTTATTTGTGTCAATATGGAATCACATTGAGCTATGATCGTTGGGTGTTTCATGGTGAAGAGATACAAAGATATCACCATTCACCAAATATGGAGATGAATAGTACTACATATCACCTTGGTTGATGTGATGATGATGGTGATGAGATGAGAGAAATGTTATATAACATGTGTGGTTTTGTTGGGATGGAGATGAATGGTGAACGAGTTAGAGAGTATAATACTGATAGAATAAATCTAAATGCAGAGACATTAGATAAATGTAGTGATTTATTTAGTGAAGCGGAAGAAGAACTTTATCCTGGTTGTCAAAAGTATACTTCACTATCTTTTATTGTGAAGTTGATGCATATCAAAATGCTTAATCATTGGAGCAATAAGTCATTTGACCAATTACTTGAAGTTTTAAATGGTTCTCATCTAGTAAGCTAAAAAATTCTAGACCCTTACTATTAAACCAAAAAAATTAAGAGATTTAGGGTTGGGATATGATACCATTCATTTTTGTAAATATGATTGTGCTTTATTCTGGAGAGAATGGAGGAAAAGATGAATGATAGAATGTGGTGAACCAAGATATAAAATGGATGATGGGAAGGGTAAGAAAGTTCCCCAAAAAGTTTTGCGTCACTTTCCTGTTATACCCAAACTTCAAAGATTGTTCAGGTCAAAATACACATCGTTTGACATGAGATGACACAAGGAGAAACGTGTCAACGTTGAAGGTGTATTGAGACATCTTGTTGATTCAGAAGGTTGGAAGGATTTTGATAAGTAATAAAGTTGGTTTGCAGAAGATGCTCGAAATGTAAGATTAAGACTTGCAACCGATGGATTTAATCCATTAAAAATATGAGCAACTCATATAACGTCTGGCCAGTCATATTAATACCTTATAACATTCCTCCATAGAAGTGTATGAAAGAACCGTTCTTTATGATGGTATTACTAACTTCTATTACAAAATCACCTAGTAAAGATATTGATGTGTATTCACAGCCATTGATAGATGAGTCAAAACAATTGTGGATGGGGTGCAAACATTTGATGTCACTTTTGGGAAATCTTTTACTATGCACGCTGTTATGTTGTGGATAATAAATGACTTTCCAGCGTATGAAGATTTTTCTGGTTGGAGCACGAAAGGGTACTTGGCATATCCTGTTTGCAACAAAGTTGCATCTTCGTTCAGGTTGCAAAGTAATATATGTTACATGGGACAACGTCGATATTTGCCTTGTGATCATATGTGGTGGATGAATAGATTGCATGACGGTGAGGCAGTTAGATCAAATTCAATCTGTCAAGTTTGGTAAAAACCTAAATAAGTTAGATAAAAAAGAAAGCGTCCATTAGATGGTCTTAATTGGACTAAGAAAAGTGTGTTTTTTCAACTTTCATATTGGTCTAAGTTGAAAATTAGACAAAATTAGATGTCATGCATATTAAGAAAAATATTTACGATAATATATTAGGTACACTGTTGAATATAGAAGACAAAACAAAAGACACTTACAAAGCTCGATTGGACCAAGCCGACATGGATATAAGAAAATAACTACATCTTGTACTGAAAACAGAGCAAATATTTTAAACTACCTGCATGTTACATATTGACAATAGAGAAGAGAAGAAAGTTTTGTGGTTTGAAAAGTCATGATTGTCATGTTTTACTGTAAAGACTTTTCCCAGTTGGGATTTGTTGTTTATCGGGTAATGATGTGTGCACTGCTTTGGTTGAGTTGTTTAACTACTTTAAAGAATTATGCTCGAAATCACTGAACACTAAGGACTTAGATTTTCTTAGAGATGGAATAAGTTTGATCATGTATAAGTTAGAAAGGATATTTGCCCCAGATTTCTATGATGTTATGGTATAATTGGTAGTTCATTTACCACAAGAAGTGAAATTGTGTGGTCTTGTTAGTTATAGGTGGATGTACCCAATTGAAAGGTATATCTCTAAAATTTTCCTCTACTTACCCATCAAATATTTCAAGCACAATGTAATTGCTTTCATATGACAGGAATTTATGCACACTTAAATAATATGTTAGAAACAAAGATCATCCATAGGGTTCGATTGCAGAAGCCTACGTTGTTAATGAGTTGTTGACTTTTTACCCATTGTATCTCTGTGGCGTTGAAACCAAATTCACGCGGAATGAGAGGAATGATGATGAGTACTTTGAAAAACTAAATGAGGGGTCAGTGGTTATCCTCACTCAACGAGCTCGATCAATTGGTGATAAGAAAATAGTTCAACTTTCTAAACAAGAATTAGAGATTACCCAATGGTATGTGCTAAATAATTGCGATGAGTTACAACCTTACTTAGTGTAAGTAAATCAATAACATTATTAAGTCTAATTTTCAATGGTGTTTTTTTATGTCACAAATCATTAAAATAAAATGATTAATATGTACAGAGGGCACATGAGAGAATAAAAAGAGTTAGTCGGGTTGACTTAAGTTCAAGACATCAAATTTCTTTTTGAATGGTTTAGAAATCGGGTATCCGTATATATTTGACTAAATATATATCATTAAAAGTAGTATGGAAGTAACTAAAACTTTTGTTATTTTCATTAGATCATTGAGTTGTGCCGTCAGGGTCATTAGAAGCTGCAGATGATTTATATGCTTTAGCATTTGGTCCAGATAATCGTGTCAAGTCATATTCTGGTGTATTGTCAATGGTATTCAATACTATAATATAGATCGTGATCATCACCGGACAACCCAAAATAGTGGTTTAGTAGTTCCAGGAGAACATGATGGAGAAGTGACTGATTTTTTTGGTAGGTTAAAAGAAGTGATTGAGATGCAGTTTGTACGCGAAAGGAAAGTTATATTATTTAGATGTGAGTGGTTTGACATAAATGCAAAAAGTAATAGAGTGAAGAGAGATCTTGGATTCACTTGTGTAAATGTGAGCTAAACTTGATATGAAAATGAGCATTTTATTCTCGCATCTCAAGCACAACAAGTCTTTTATGTTGATGATTGCAAATTTGGAATCAATTGAAAAGTGGTGCAAAAGGTTCAACATTGACATTTATGGGATGTTCCTGAGATAGAACAAGATGAAGTCATAGGGCCTACTGAAATAACTTTGCCATCTATCGATCTAGATAAGTCAGAAACAATGCAATTACATAGGCATGATAAGAAATCTTTTAAAATAGATACAAATGTTATTGGAGTAGAAGATAGTAATATTGAAGATATTGATTTTATTGATGATGAAGGCAATGAATATGACACTTTGGTTAATTATGATGATGATTCATGGGATATTATACCAAGTGATGGTGATATAGATTAAATTTTAAAGTAACAGTGAGCCTGTTAGCGTAAAATATTCGTTCATTTCTTCTTTAATTTCCTTAAATTTATTTTGTAAGCAATAACATGTTTAGGATCTTTCATGCCATTTATCTTTATGTAGGTTAATGTCTCCCGGAAGAAATACTCATGTTCCAAATCTAGATCCTACTGTAGGATCTTCTATTGATGAAGATGGTTCCCTAACATATATATACACTTTGTAATAATCCTAATTATAATGGTTTCTTATTCTTTGTTTTGTTGTACGGGCTTCATTTTCTTCGGGGAGTGTGAGAAATGTTCATGGGCCAACAAGAGGGATTGAGTTGGAGAGGTTAGTGAGCCAGGTCATAAAATTACCAATCGATACCCTTCTCTTGGTGTTGTTAGACCTGTTGGACAATGGACTGTCCAATTCAACCTTGAGATTGGTGCCCTCATATGACAATTCATACCACTTCAATATGAGGGTCGGTCTAATCTGCCTGAAGAATTGGTGGCAGTTATAATTGATAAGTTGCAGGTAATAATGATACATCTATTTATTATTATATTTTTTTATTGCGTGACTAATAGTAAAAGATTATTACAGGTCTATTTTACTTTTGAATCGACCAGTAATGCTATGATCGATTGGATTAAATTTGAAGCAGCGGACACATGCAATGGATACAAGTACATATTGCATAGACATTATAAAAGTTCTAAAGATCCAATAGTAGCACGACGACATCCTTATAAGGGTGTATCACAGGATGATTGAGATTGACTATGCATAGTTTGGGAGATAAATAAGTTTGGGGGTAATTCCTATTATCAAAGTTTATACGTTACATTTTGATTATTTGACTAATTATTTCAATTATAAAACTCATTTATTATATGCATGCTCAAAAACTAATTCTCAAAATCGTCAAAACCTTCCATACAATCATAATAGAGGGAATGTATCTTTTCTTGGTCATCGATTTCGTCAGATGAATCAAAATATTATTTTAGTACTCTTAATATGACATAAATTTTGTTGCATTTTGGATAGGAAGCTTCAACTGGGTAGCACCTACCCGTATTGAAATATTTTACAACACATATTTCAGTGCTAAAAAAGGTTGGAGAATGATACGGCTCCCGAAAGATGTATGAGTAATCTCTCTAAAATATTTTGATTGATAATCATGTTAGTTTCAATGTGTGTCTTGGAAGGGGTTATCACTTTGTATCTGAGCGTGCTAGTTGCTTTTTGAATACTTTCTGATTGATGCTCATTGTCTAATAATATTATTAGTTTCAATGTGTGTGTGTGTGTGTTGGGGGGATGAGGCTTATCACCATATATCTGAGCGTGCTAGATAATTTTTGAATACTTTCTGATTGATGTTTCTTGTCTAATAATATTGTTAGTTTTAGTGTGTGTGGGTGTGTGTGTGTAGGGAGCTTATCACTTTATATCTGAGCATGTTATATAATTTTTGAATACTTTCTTATTGATACTCCTTGTCTAAAGATAATAGTGTTAGTTTCAATGTATGTGTGGGTGTGAGAAGGGGGACTTATGATCTTGAATCTTCACCAGTTCCTCTCTGCTCTCTCTTACTTTGATCTGAACGTGCTAGATGATTTTTAATACTTTCTTATTGATGCTCTTTGTCTAAAGATAATGGTGTTAGTTTCAATGTGTGTGTGAGTGTATGTGTGGGTAGGTGTGTGTGTGGGGGGGGNCTTTCTGATTGATGCTCCTTGTCTAATAATATTGTTAGTTTCAATGTATGAGGGTGTGCGGGGGATGGCTTATCACTTTGTATCTGAGCGTGCTAGATAATTTTTTAAAATTTTCAGATTGATGCTCATTGTCTAAAGACAATAATGTTAGTTTCAATGTGTGTGTGTGAGGGGGGAGGGGGGTGGGGGGGGATTATCACTTTTTTGAGCGTGCTAGATATTTTTTGAATACTTTCTGATTGATGCTCATTCTCTAATAATATTGTTAGTTTCAGTGTGTGTGGGGGTGAAGGAGGGGGGGGGGTTATCACTTTGTATCCGAACGTGCTAGATAATTTTTGAATACTTTCTGATTGATACTACTTGTCTAAAAATATTACTGTTAGTTTTATTTTAGGGTGGAGGGGGGGTTATCACTTTTAATCGGATTTTGCTGGATGTTTTTTCAATATTGTCTTATTGATGAATATATTTATCTTGAATTTGGTTCATTGTGATGTTATAGGAACGTATTGTGTGCTTTACAGGATGAGTCTATCGCTTAGGATGCCACATCTCGCTCTGAATAATAGATAGTTAAAGAAGTCCTCGGTCGAAATAAAGGTCTTGGACATGGAGCCCCACCTACATCTTCCAAGAAAAAGAGTCGAGTTGGAAATATAGAATTAAAGAAATAAATAAAGTCGACGGAGAGCCAACTACAAAGCTTACTCGCTAGGGCTCGCCAAAATAATTTTCCACCTCCTGACGAGGACTCAACAGCAGAAACATGAGCTTCAGAATATTTGTTAAGTTTTGCAGTTGTAACATCAAACTTTAAATACTCTCTTTTATATTTTTTTTTGATACATTTGTGAACCAAATTTTGTAATGAATTATGATTCAGAGATTTTTTAATGAATTACTACTAATTTATTACAATATATATATTAATAATTAATATATGTATTTCTTAGAAAAATATCATATTTGATAAATTTTATGATGATATTAATTGCTATTACAAGTGTATATGAAAATTAAAGATTCAACATTTTTTGTTTACATTTTGGGAATGTAAAATTTGGTTGCCAAAAACATTTTGCGAAAAAAATGGTCGCAACAGAGTTTAGGCGACAGTGAAATATTGGTGGCAAAAATTTTTTTGCGACAAAAGTTTTCTTAGTTGCAAAAGCTTTTTTCGACCAACTTTTATGTTTGTCATGAAAACCTTTTACGACCAATTTTTTTCGTCACTGAAGGTCTAACGTGATGAGTTTTGTTTTTCATCATGAAAGACGTTCATTGATGAAGTGAAAGCGATGAGGTTCACGATGAACATATGTTATTCACGTTAGACCTCTTGTGACCAAATTTAGGGGTTTTAACGATCAAAATATGGGTCTCTAGAGCCCCTGTTTCTTGTAGTGTCAGTTACCCCTAGTTTGTATAAGGTACTTCTCGGCATTAAGGCTTTGAACATGATGTTTGGCTTACATTTAGGATTGGATGAACTTAGGTGCTGTTACATATTCAAGCATAGAAAGGAAACCTACTACCTTTCTCCTCGTTAAACGGAGCAGAGAGGACCATTGATAACTAAAATTCTGAAGGGAGACAAAGGCTAGGAGAGAGACGTCCTCGTAATCGATGGGAATTGGGGCGATGATGCCGTGGATAATTCCCAAGAATTGAGAAATTTTCAGTAAGTAGAAAGAGGTCCATTTTCTATTTTCATATATCTTCTTAAGACTTTTTTTTTTTACTAATTCCTTCTTCTTGCAGACTCTCACAAGAACAGAGAAGCCCTTTGTTTCACGCGAGACTATCGAGAAGTTGACTGTTGCCCTCCATTGTCAGCATAGAAAGTGGTATGAGCTTCTGGATCCTCGGAGTGACGTCACTATTTCCCGTACTCAACCTTTAAGTCCCGTTGCCCCTGTTTTAGTTTCGTCATCCTCATCGCCTTTTCTTTCACGGGGGTATTCTCATTACTTCTGTGTCAGCCTCATCGTCCTCATCTATCCCGTCATCCTCTTCTCGGCCTTCAAGGGACTTCCCCACTTCTTCCAACGAATTGACCCCTAGCGGTTTTAACTCTGGTTCTTCAAAGTCAACCAAAGAGAACATCTTTATCTAAAGGGTAAATGAAACCATTGAGATGTCGAAGTGTTTTCACACGATGGTGGGCAAATTTGGGAGGTGAGTTTGTCCGAGAACGGACGAGACTAGCTCCTCCTAGGATCCTCCCGTTTTGGATGCACCTATAACTCATGATGAATATTTTCCTCCCCGTTCTACTACTCCCCCTCCTCCCATTCCTCCTCCTGCATCCGCTCAACCAGCTACCAAGCTAGAGCTAGTCTCCAGATCTTAAGAGATAGCTGAAGCTTTTGTCCCTTGGCTGTACATGAAGTTTGATGATATCCCAACAACAATCTACTTTTTGGCTGACGCTCAGTCATCTCAGGTCATTTTTCAGGGGATCAATTCTGATGCTGACTTGGCAAAGACCCGCATTATCGGGATAGATGACCTCATGAATTCTTTAAGTCATGAACCGATCAGAGTATTATTTTCTTACCTTTATCTCTTCTTTTTATAATCTGTGTTCATGCTTAGTGTTTATTCATTCCATTTTTTCTTCCTTCCATGCTATAATTCATCATAATACTCTTCAAGAGCATCACATTGCCTGGGACCAAACCTTACAGAGGTTTCGTAGAGAGGTTGCTCAGTGTGCAAGCGTCATTGAAGGTCTTTGTGGTGAGATCCATCAGCTGGAGGGGACAGAGGCTGAGGTGCGGGGAACCATAGAGAAGTAGGCAATGGAAGCTGATGAAGCAAAGACAGAGGTTTTGAAGTTGACAAAGTCTTTGGAGGCCACAAACAAGGCTTTGAAGGCTGCTCAAGAGTCACTGGTTGCCGCCGAAGTGGCCAAGGCCCAGGCTTTAGAGCAAAAAAAGAAAGAGGTTGGAGAGGAGTACCAAGACATTTTTTACGAGACTGAGCAGATACTGTACAGTGTTGGCTATAGGGATGGCTCAATGAACGCCCCTCTGAGGAAACCCCTTTGTGAGATTCCCTCTAAAGCGCAAGGTGAGGCAACTACTTCCACGGGGGATATTGGAGTTAATCCCCCCAAGGTGGTTGCCAATGAGACTCCCGTTGCCACAGATGTCCTTGCTGCTGCTGGGGCTTCTGTTGAGATTCTTCCCGTTGAAGATTATGATGCCGCTGCTCCTTAAGTTTCTTATCGCATTGTTCTATTTATTTAATTCCCCTTTTAAGTACTTCTCGTGTTTCCATGTACGTCTTCCTTTTCTAATTAATGAGTGATAGTATATCCTTTTCCATTTATAGCTTTTCCATCATCTTTCCTTTTTCTAATTCTTTTTTTATAGGAAGCAACTCTAAGTAGCAAGTAGAATAGTAGAAATTACAGAATCCAAGTAGAATTTTAACGTACAGAATCCATTTAAAGGGCTTAACTTCATCTGGAGTAATTATTTCAAGTTCCATTTGGGCTAACTTTCCCGTTCTTGAAGTTGACTACTCCATTCGCCCGTTCTCAAGAGATTTTTGTTTACTGGGGTCATGTTTATGTTTTGGCCTTCCTCGTTTGTCCGTTCTCATTTATATGTTTCTGTTCACTATGATTTGTATTTGTTTTTTGTTTCTTTTAAGAATAAGACTTATGAACTACTCATCCTAAGAACTTACACCCTTAGATCATTCTGAGAGTAGGACTTATGAACTGCTTCTCCCAAAGACTTATGCTCTTAGTTCATTATGGGGAATAAAACTTATGAACTGCCCCTTCCAATGACTTACACCCTTAGTTCTTCTTGGGAGTAACACTTATGAACTGTCCCTCCCAAGAACTTACGCCCTTAGTTCTTTGGGAGTAAGACTTATAAACTACGCCTCCCGAGAAATTCTGCCCTTAGTTCTGTTGTTGTTGAAGAAAAGGTAAAAAGAGTTGACACTATAGATTTTTACGTTGAAAACACTTACGGGAAAAAACCACGGAAAGATATTCACTATAATGAGTTTACAATTTTAAGCAAAATATTTCTACAAATGAGCTGCATTCCATGGTTTCACTCAGTCCACCCCCTCTTTCGTCTTTAAATAATAATATCTCGTTCCACCTATTCCACATATGATATAAGGTCCTTCCTATATTGGCCCGAACTTACCTTCTGTTTGGAAGACCTTCTTTAAAACCAAATCTCCTTACTAGAATTCTCATTTTTTTATTCTTTTTTGAAAGTAGGAACACCTTTTCTGATTGTAATGAGCCATTCTGATTAGAACAACTTCTTTTCGTTCTTCCAGTTGATCAATGCTTCCTCTAAAGAGTTCCTCATTATGTTGTTCTTTTAACGTTGATCTCATAGTTAGACTCCCAATTTCAACAGGAATCACAACTTTCGCTCTGAATTCTAGAGCGAATGGTGTCTCCCCCATTATTTTTGTAGGTGTAGTCTTGGACGTCCATAATATTGCTGGTAGTTCTTCTACCCATATCCCTTTTGCCGACTCCAAACGTTTCTTCATGTTGTCAAGTATGATGCAGTTTTACCTTTTGACTTGTCCGTTCCCTTGCGGGTAGTACAAAGTAGAGAACCAATTCGTGATCTTCAGGCCCTCACATAAGATTTTTACCACTTTTCCCATGAACTAAAGTCCGTTGTCTTAAATGACTGTCTTTGGTATCCTGAATCTACGTATTATACTTTTCCACAGGAACTCCTTTACTTCCTTTTCCCAATTTCTCGCAAAAGCCTCAGCCTCGACCCATTTGGTAAAGTAGTCCATAGCTACTAACAGAAACGCTTCTAGGCTGGTGCCATTGGGAACGGACCAACAATGTCAAGCACTCACTACATCAAGGGCCATAGGCTTACCACTGTATTAAATTCACTGAGAGCCATCTTAGTGATTAGGGCAAAACGTTGGCATTTATCATAGCTCCTTACATGTTATTTGGCATCTTGGTGCATCCCAGGCTAATAATATCCTTCGTTTAAGACTTTGTGGGCTAACGACCTTCCTCTAGTGTGATTTCCGCATATTCCTTCTTGATTTTAGACAGAACGTACTAGGCCTCTTTATCCTTCAAATATTTTAAGTATGAACCTGTAAACTTCTTTTTATACAACAATCCATTTATCAAAGTGTACGTGGTGCTTTGTTGTTGTACTTTTCTTGAAAAGAACTTATTTTCCAGAAGTACTTTCTCCATATAGTGGATCATGTCATCTTACCAGCTATGTTCCCTTTCAACTTCCACATAAGTTATATTGTTCCACGGGAGCGAGACACTTGGCTTTTCCAGAAATTCCACAGGCACATTCCTCTCATAGGAGAATTGAAACGACGACCTAAATTTACCAATGCATGAGCGTGTCCGTTCTCAGTCCTTGGGATCTGTTGGATTTCTGAACTTTTCAATGAGTTTAGCAAGTCTTTTGCCCGTTGAGATTTTCACCATTCTTTCGTCCTTCACCACGTACTCTCCCGTGACCTGTTTCACAATCAACATAGAATTGTCGAGTATTTTCACATATGTTACCTCATACTCCCGTAGTAGGGATATTCTTGCAATCAGTGCTTCATTTGCTGCTTCATTGTTTGATGCATGAATCCGAAAGAGATAGAGTGCTCCAGGATTTTTCCTGGGATTCGTGGCTAGTTTTTTTCCGGTGAAGTCCACAACAAAGTCCGCCAGTGCCTGCCATTTGATGAAGGTTCTAGGCTCATAGTGAATTTCGTACTGACTTAGTTTGATCGAACACTTCACGATCCTCCCGCTTACCTCTAGAGAGTGCAACCGACTCTTAACATGTGAATCTGTTAACACTTTGATACTATATGCCTGGAAATATGGTCTTAGCTTTCTTGCAGCAGTTACGATTACTCGTACTAACTTCTCCATCCTTTTGTACCTTGTCTTACCCTCCACCAGACTCTTACTTACAAAATATACGAGCATATGCTTTCTTTCCTCCTCCCTGATGAGTACGGCACTAGCGATTGTTTCTAAAATGACAACATATAAGAGGAGTTGCTCACCTGGCGTTGGTTTTGAGAGTATCGGGGGAGTCGTCAAGTATTCCTTGATCCCTCTAAGGGCTTCTCGCACTCTTCCTGTTAACGCTTGTATCAATTTTTTGGAGATTTCATTTCCATTATGACTTTTACCTGATCCTGATTAACCTCTATCCCTCACCGGGTCACCAAGTGTCCAAGGAACTTTCCTGCAGCTACACCAAATGTGCACTTATCTGGATTTAGCTTCATGGAATTCTTCCTTAAGATCGAGAAAGCTTCATGGAATTTCCTCGTTCTTTGGTTTTCATCAACATGTCATCTACATAGACCTCCACGTTTTTTTCAATCTGTTCATGAAATACTTTGTTCACGAGCCTCTGATACGTAGCACCTGTATTTTTCAAGCCAAAGGGCATTACTTTATACAATAGATGCAGTATTTAGTAATACCTGATCAAATATGAAAAAATGGTTTTAACATTTTCAAAATTTGAAAAAAATGAGGGGCATATTTGGTATTACATATTATTTAAATGAGGTTAATTCATAATTAAACGATTTTAGGTTTTTATGTCACCAAAACCTCATTAAATAGAGGTTCGTGTCATTATTTAAGTTAAAGGAGTGTCCATGTCATTTAAGTAAATTATAAGAGTTGTTAGAAGAATTCTCACTAATAGTTATAAACATAGACAACCCCCAAAGTAACAAAAAGTAAAAAAAAATTGTGGTATATAGTTTCTTTTTAGGTTTTACATAAAAAATGACCTTTTTATTTTTATATTCAAGATGACCCTCTTAAGGTTTAAGATGTGGTTGATTTCTTTTAGGAATAACAAATGTATTTAGAATTTAAGATTTCATCTAATATATAGTATAAGTTAGTAGCCTATATTTGTAACTACTATTTTTACCTATTATTGTTATTGTTGATGCCAAAAACTTCAACAGTAATGTTGGGTGCCACCTCTCCCTGATGGAGCTCCTCACGACCTCAATGTCTGCAATACATAAACAAATAACTTAAAAAGTGATGGACCCCCGAAGGGGGGAGGGGGTGGCCTCACCTAAGGGCCTCTGCCTAAGTCACTATTTAGTTAATATTCCTGCATAATTTTCTTAGGGGAGATAAGGCATACCTCTTTCTTTTTGTAGATGGGAATATTTATACGTCAAGCTTTATGTAGGAGAAGCGTGTCGAAGAAGCTACTTGGGAGGCGTGCTGGGGAAGCCTCACAAGACATGATGCATGTCTTTGATTGGATAGAAGGGAGGCGACCTTTGACATAAAGTGATAGTCATTAAATGTCAAAATGATCGGATGAAGGCTATCCTAGCGTTTTGACATGGCGATTGGACCTGCTGGGTGCTACTTTCGACTGATAATGTTGATCCTTCACTCATGGTTATTCGAGCACTCTTTGTGGACCTTATTCCTGCTCTTATATGCGCTCAGGTCTGTCTTACCTGAGCTTCTTCAAGACTGAGCAGGTGAGGCCAGTTTTCTCCTCCAAAACTCTCCTCTTTCATGATCTCCTCAATATGGCGTAACCTGTGTCGTTACATAATTGATGATCGAGAAAACACCCGTAACAGTTACCCCTAGTCGAGCACTTGGGTGGCTTCATTTACCTGGGTCTGAAAACTTCATTGTCTAAGCTCTGCGTCCGAGGTAGCTATTTTTGTCACCACTCCTTCATTGCACGGGTGTCGTTTCACCTTCTCCATGATTTAAAGCCATTAGTCTCTTTAGGAGTGGAGCCATTAATGGCGTGTAGGTGGGGGGTTGTTAATAATGAAACGTGACTTCCTGATGTGTCGTTTCATCCTTGCAGTTGATTGGATGACGTTCGATCTTCTAAAATCCTCTCGTCAATTTGTAAAACAGCTGCTCATTGATTATAGCCTCAACGGTCGCCATCATGGTCCTCATTAATGCTCATTAAGTGGGCAATTTACCTTTTCTAGGCTTACAAATAGGAAGATTCCTTCTCATTTTCTTCATCCTCGCCTCATTCGCAGAGTCAAAACTGTTGTTAGTCCTTATTCTTGTCTACCTCAAGTAGATAGATTCTTTTTCCACAGATTGAGCTTTAACCTGGTTCAGATGAGACCTTCATCATGAGTGGCGTGGTTGTTCAGACTATTATGTCGGGCACTGTATCCTTACTAACTTTTAATGACCCGATCTTGTGGTCCCGAGTTGGAGTGGGTCTTAAAGGGCCTTGATCTTTTTTGGTGAACTTGATCTCCTTTAGCGGGTTACCCCCTTTATAGGTCGGGGGTCATGCAGACATGTACCTTTGAGGCCTTTCGAGTGTGCTCCCATGTGGGAGTTTTGGTCGGGCGAACATTCCTCACATTGGGGGCTTACCCTTTTCTTGGTTTAGCGATCCATAAAGCAAGTCAAATTCCTTTGGTTTTGGCTAGAGGACATTTCCTTTATCACCTATCTAGGCGTTCTTGTTCTAGATAAATTCTTGAGCTGAAGCGCTCATCAGAGGGTCTTATCTTCATCTTTCAAGCCATTGTACTCGATATATCCATATCCCTGGTGTCGAGATCGCCTTGCCTAAGGCTTTCCCTTAACCATGTTAGACGAGCATGATTGCTTGGTGGTCACTACATTCCTTGGTCTAATCAAGTATGTCTACTCTAGTTAAACCCTCATCTGCTAGCATGAGTGCTCGATTGACATCTTTCCTTGATGTTTAGCCAGGCATGCCTACTCTGGCTAGACCATTGGATCGCGTCTGCGAACATGAGCGCTCGACATACATCTTTCCTTAATTTCTAACCAGGCGCGCAGCTATGATTAGACCCTTGATCTCGTCTGTGAGCATGAATGCTCGGCAGACATCTTTCCTTGATGTCTAGCCAGGCACGTCTACTCTGGCTAGACCCTTGAATCCCGTTGCTAGCATGAATGCTTGTGAGGCATATTTTCTTGATGTCTAGTCAGGCATGTCTCTCTGACTATACCCTTGAATCCTATCTGCGAGCATGGGTGCTACATAGACATCTTTCCTTGATGTCTAGCTAGGCGTGCCTGCTCTGGCTAGACCCTTAAATCCTGTTTGTGAGGTATGAGACATCACTTTTTACCTTGATGTCTATCCAGGAGCGCCTGCTCTGGCTAGACCCATAATCCCGTCTGCGGGCTAAAGTGCAGACATCACTTTTTGTTTAATCCTGACTGGCGGGTTAGAGCACCACGCCAGTCATCACTTTTTGATCCCGACTGGCGGGATAAAATAGCACGCCAGTCATCATTTTTTAATCCCGACTCGTGGGCTAGAGCATCATGTTAGTCATCACTTTTTGTTTAATTTCTGACTGGTGGACTAGAGTACCACACCAATCATCACTTTTCAATCTCGACTGGTGGGCTAGAACATCTCGTCAGTTATCACTTTTTGTTTAATTCTGACTGGTGGGATAGAGCATCACGCTAGTCGTCAATTTTTAATCCCAAATGGCTAGTTAGAGCACCTCTCAATTCATCACTTTTGTTTAATTCTGACTGGTGGGCTAGAGCACCGCGCTAGTTATCACTTTTTATTTAATCCTGACTGGCGGGCTAGAGAACTACGCCAATCATCACTTTTTTATCCTGACTGGCGGGCTAAAGCACCGCTTAGTCATTACTTTTTAATTCTGACTGGGGGGCTAAAGCACCTCGCCAGTCATCACTTTTTAATCTCGACTGGCGGGCTAGAACACCTCGCTAGTCATCACTTTTTTACCTTCGCCGCACGTCGTATAAGAGTCGATCCTAGGAGACTCTTATGATAACTGTCGATGAGTACATGATCTTTGTCATCCCGTAACACCGAGGTGGAGGGCCGAAGACAATCGAGCTTGTGTTTCCTGAATTTTTTCCCTTCATTTTTTGTTAGAGCGTCTCCTCGTCCGAGCTTCGTTCTTGCATCAATGGTAGGATCTCTTGAGCTTCACATTTTGTTTGGGGGCAGATATAGGTTCACCCCGATTGCCTGGGCGGGAGTACGACCGACAAGTCTGACCATTAAGGTTTCTTTCAGTGTTGCTCTTTGGGTGGTACACCAATTACAAGCTCATTTCTTATTGGTACGGTCACTCCATATGGAGGCTTAGGAGAAACATGCATGTGCATTATTTCATGAAAGACCTGATCTTGTCGAGAACCAAAGTAAGGGTTCTTGTAACCGTATTTATGCTCTCACCGGGGTTTCATGTCCTCACTTGGATCATGATCCCGTATACCAATTTTGGCATGGCCCTCATCCTTCCGTTTCTCCCAAGGTGGGATGTGAGGGCTGGGAGCTTCTTAGCCCAGATTCTTATTTCACTCGTGGAGGATTGGTTCAGGGCTTTGTACTTCAACTGGGAATGATCCCAGGCTTGTTTATCTGTACCTCGTGAATTTCATTCATGCGTGAGCGTTGTATAATTCTTGGTGGCCAAAGGTATACCAAAGAATTTAGGAGGAGGGTAGCCTAATGGTACTTCCCCCTCTTTTACAGTTGATCATATATTTTCCTTAGAGGATCCTTTAGGGGTCTTTGCCTTCATTCTCTCCTTGGTGTCTTTGTTCCTCTCCTTCATTTTCAGGGGATGACCCCAACCAAAACCTTACAAAGGGGCCTAGACATCTGCGACCTAGGTTTATTTTGGTTTTGATTTCTTTGAGCGATGGCACTCTCTCTAAATCAGGAGATAGTCCCGCCCTCTTTTGGGTAGTTTTTCCCTCAGGGTTCCATGAATGCATGGCGACTCTGCCAATGAGCCTTTGAGTCATAGGGGAGGACCATTTCTGTGCAAGAGACCGTTATGACTTGAACGACGACTAACACGCTCTCCTTCCCTTTCTTAGTTACCTTGGAGGTTGCAACCACCGTATATTTCTTCCTCTATCGAGCAATTATCATGATGGTAGAATGTTTCTCTCCCGACAAGGGGAGGGGGTGAATCTTTCCTTTCATCCCAGACTTTAGGGGAGAGAAGGCATGTCTCTTTCTTTTGTAGATGGGGATATTTATACCTTAAGCTTTGTGTAGGATAAGGCGTGTCAAAGAAGCCTCTTAGAGGCGTGCTGGGGAAGCCTCACAAGACACGATGCCTGTGGACAGAAGGGAGGTGACCTTTGACATAAAGTGATGGGCATTAATTATTAAAATGACCGGATGGAGCCTATCCTAACGTTTTCCATGATAATTGGACTTGTTGGGCACTAATTTTGGTGGATAATGATGACCCTTCGCTCGTGATTATCCGAGCCCTCTTTATGCACCTTATTCCTGCTCTTATATGTGCTTGGGTTTGTGTAACCCAAGCTCCCTCGAGATTGACCAGGTGAAGTCAATTCTTCTCATCCGAAACTTTCCTCTATCATGAGCTCCTCAATATAGCGTAACACGTGTTATTGCATCACTAGCGATCGGGAAAACACCCATAACAATGATAATATGGTTATTCTTGCCAAAAAAACCCAAGCAAAAAATCTAGGAAATTTCTACTCAAAATACTGATATTTCTTTCACTATGTCATTTCTATATAAAATTTTCATGGTTTAAGACCAACCAAAATAATGGGAGAACTATGAACATAATTGAAAAATAGTGTGAATCACAAAAATGTCTTCTTCTTATTTTTTTTACAAAAATGACAGGATTAAATAATTTAGTTACTGAATTATATAGTCGTAAACGTAATTGATTAATTTACGCATGTATGTTCTTTTAGCTAAATTAGTTAACTTTGTCATTTTTAGAAAAAAAATTCTAATCATTTTTACAGTTCACGCTAGGAAAGTAGCCCTTTTAGATGAATTGCTGAAGAATATAGTGAATGTTGGCCACCCAAAAGAAGAGAGAGAAGCAAAAGAGAAAGAGAGAAGTAGGAGAAAGAGAAAGAAATAAAAGAGAGAGAAGATGAAGAGAGAAGCAAAAAATAGACAATTATTTTTAATTAATCTTTAATATATTAAAAGTGGATGAGAAGAATAATTTTTTAGACCGTTTTGTTCATTTTTATTTTAAAATATCAAAATTACCATTGAGTTTATTAATCGTCCATCATTAATTGTTAATTTTTCTTCTTTTCTTATTTCTCAAAATAATGCATCTCTTGAGCAAATTTTTTAATTTTTTTATCATTTTTAATTTAAAATTTATTTTTAGACATGAGAATGTATTAAGCTATTTAGTTGTTAAGATATATATTAGAAAAATTCAATCAATAATCAATGAAAAAATAAAATATATATTTTGTTCATTTATCTCTCTCTCTCTCTCACACACACACACACACACACACACACACACACACACACACACACACACACACACACACACACACACACACACACACACACACACACACACACACACACACACACACACACACACACACACACACACACACACACACACACACACACACACACACACACACACACACACACACACACACACACACACACACACACACACACACACACACACACACACACACACACACACACAATATACTAAAAGGATAAAACTAAAAAATGAATATAAAGGACGTTCTTCTAGTATAATTAACTTAATTGAAAATATTTTGATGAATAAGATTTATGAAAAATATTAAAGTTATAATTATAGTTTTCTAATTTTATTTACTAATAAAGTATTTTATTCAAAGTTTTTATTTATTTATATGAACAAGTAATGTATAAAAAACAATCAAAATAATAAAATCATACATATCACGTGTACCTTACGTGTAATTTAACTAATTAATTAAAATTGTAGGTAAAAAGAGAGGGGAATGAATTGAAAGGGATAGAAGACATTTTTTGTTGACTTCGCATTCGTGGATCGCACCCGTATCACATTAATACATAACGTGTCGTGTTCGCGTTTCTGTCAATTTTTATACACGGAGAGTGACAGAAGAACTACATTTTGACGTTTCACATAAAATCAGATGACCAAATTAAAATTTTTAATAGCGTGTTAATCAAATTAAAAAATAAAACAAACTACTATTGTCAAATTGATAACTTTCTCATTTTTTGTTGTTGTAAATATGGAAGAAAAAACAAGAATTACAGATCGTAGAAAACAAAGGAATTCAAAGGGGTGGAATTCCCACACGTTTAAGGAAAGACACTCTCTGTCTCTCTCTCCCACCCAACTGGAAACTTCAGGTACGTGCAAAGTGGGTGATCCTTCAAATAACAGTATAAGTATGTAGACGGCGTATTCGGCACCTATCCTCTGTTCCACCCACTCTCTTCCTCACGTAAGTTAAACCCTTATCTTTCTCCCACGTGTCCACTTGTCTTCATCATGCTTATTATCCTTGACGTGGATTGCTTTAATTGGACTCCTTCAAAATTTAATTGGTAGACCAAACGTCAAGATTTCTGTGTCTTACTGTGACGGTTAGTACCTGAAAAAGCTCACCCACTTCCCCCCTCTCTCTTTCTCTGTATCCATCCACTCCATTGAACCCCTTCACCAAACTCAATCTTCGCAAACCTTTCGTGGCCAATATTGGACTCGCATTTTGAGAGAGAGAGAGAGAGAGAGAGAGAGAGAGAGAGAGAGAGAGAGAATTCTAGATAGAGAGAGGGAGGAAATGCCTGGTGAAGATCTAGAGAGAGGACGAGGACGAGGGGGAGTAGGAGAGAAGAACAGGGGAAATAGTAGCTATTCGTCTTCCTCATATGTGATTGAGGAAACAGAGTGCCAATGGACATCTTGGTTGATTCCAATGTTTGTGGTGGCGAATATTGCTGTTTTCCTTGTCGTCATGTATATTAATGATTGTCCCAAGCACAATCATGGCGTTGATGGGAATGGCAATTGTTTTGCTAGGTTTTTGGGAAGGTTCTCTTTTGAGCCCTTGACGGAGAATCCTCTCCTCGGACCTTCTTCTCATACGTATGTATTACTTTTCTTTCATGCCTATCTGAGTAATTTTTGTAGCCCTTTTCTTATATTTGTGGTTTTTCGATTTTTCTGCGTTTGTTGATTGTTTGAAATTCCAATGTGGTTCTGCTCACTGAGGATTCTTTGCTGATGAATTTTTATATGTTTCTTACTATTTAATTCATTCATGGGACAAATTCTTATCTCAATATAGCACAAAATCAATATTATATTACCACCACTGCTTCGTCTCCTTCTCTGTTTCATTTTCTAGGAAATTTCATATCCTGTGATTGTTCTCTTGTGTATTTACATTAACCGCGGTCTTGAGCTCTAAAGATTTTACAGATTTGATTTTATTGCCAACAACAATTTGGATTGATATTTTCAAATTGAATTGAGCTTGATTAATGTACATGGTATTGAGGTGATTTTTTTGGTGAATTCTGGGGTGTATTTTAGAAGCTCTAAGCTTGAATGTTTCTTTCTATTCTGAATCTAGAGTAATAAAATGTCAAAGTGAAGAGTCCTTTTCAAAATTTCGATCATACAGATTGGAGACGTTGGGAGCTCTAGAAGCAATAAAAGTGGTGCATAAGCAAGGTTGGAGACTTATCACTTGTATTTGGTTGCACGCTGGCATCATTCACCTACTTGCAAACATGTTTAGCCTTGTCTTCATCGGTATTCGCCTCGAACAGCAATTTGGTTTTGGTAAAGTTCTCTTCCCTTTCGAATTTTTTTTCTTTGAATCTAGTTCATAACTGATGTTATCAAGAAAAATTCCCATATAATTAAATTTATGAATTTAGTCGATGAGAGCATATTTTGGATTTCATGCTGATATCTTTTATTTTGTTCTAATTTTTGCAGTGAGGGTTGGAGGAATTTACTTGCTATCAGGATTATTCGGGAGTGTGCTTTCGTCTTTATTTATCCGGAACAACATCTCCGTTGGCGCATCTGGTGCACTTTTTGGACTTCTTGGTGCAATGCTCTCAGAACTTATTACTAACTGGACTATTTATACCAACAAGGTTAGAATTTAGAAGTGCTACTTATAGGATCAGAATTCATATGTTCCTATTTTTCCCCATGAATCACTTTTTTCCTTCTTTTATGGACGTCTATCCTTGGTTGTAGCCATTACGGTTGAGTTTTTCTTGTTTGTGTAGGCTGCAGCTTTGATTACACTTCTGGTTATCATTGTTATCAACCTTGGCATTGGAATTCTGCCACACGTTGATAATTTCGCCCACATCGGAGGATTTTTGTCCGGCTTCTTGCTTGGGTTTGTATTGCTGCCTCGTCCTCAGTACGGGTGGTTAGAGCAGCGGAATCTTCCTGCTAACGTTCGTGTCAAGTCCAAATTCAAGCCTTACCAATATGTCTTATGGGTTCTTTCTCTTCTTCTTCTGATTGTTGGGTGAGTTTCTACTTAGTTCCATATGTTAAGCATTCCAATAGTAAAAATTGATCCCATTCTTTCATTGGGTTGGTTGGTTACTAATTAATTATAATCTTAAACCATACTTTTCTGCTTATTTTGGTTAAAACAAGAACTTTTCTGCTTTCCTGCTGCATTTGTGTTACAAAAATGACAGTTTGAATGGAAATCGTAAGCATTGATAGCTATGGACCAGAATTAACTTTTGTTCTTAAATTGATAAACTCTATGCAGGTTTACGGTTGCTTTAGTGATGCTCTTCCGAGGAGAGAACGGTAACGATCATTGCCACTGGTGTCATTATCTGAGCTGTGTACCAACCTCTAGATGGAATTGTGATTAAGACTAACACTAAGTACAAGTAGCAGCCTATTATTGCTCTGTAAATTTGTAGCTTATCAAATGGATTGTCTCTTTAGATAGTAGAGTGGTGCTGTTTGTACATGTTTTACATAATTGTTAAAATTCATTCTCTGTATATGCTACCTTTTTTGGCTTCTATTTCGATCTCGGTTTTGAAAGTTGTGCTACCATACCATTGCTAGTAATCGTGCTATAAGCAAATTGAGTTATCAACAAGATCACACTCAAGAGTATCAGAATTACAAGATAACGAAATACACACACTTGTGAATGTAGATGAGATGAACAACGGTTTAAAAGTTTTGATTCTGAGAATCAATGTCCATTTGGGGCATTGATATTTACAATTTTGATGTCTATGGAAAAAAGCTTGTGGGAATCACAGTCAAATAATTACAATACCTTAACACAAAACACACAAAACACACAAAATCAATCAATCATCATCTTAATTTAAACATCTTTCATTTCAACTCCGAGCATCCCATGATGCCTGCAGTGACCTCTGTGACGACCCGTATTTCTCAAATTCGAGCCTCTGCCTGGGGGCGCTTTGTGATCTGACCTTAGCTTTAGAGGATTCTGTATTAGCCATGTAGTTCGGATAGCTCGAGTAATTACTAAAGAATCCCCATGAACACTCGCTTCTTGTGGGCGTGAATAAACCGGTCCTGCTGCTACTCCCTGGCCTTGAAGAGGAGGAATTCACTTGAGGACTGTTTTCGGCTTCATCTCTTCTGGCCGGAAAAATTAAAGAACTCAAAGATGAGGTTTCCCCGGAAGACGGGCTCGGAACTGGTTTTAATGCTTTTGATGAGAATTTAGATGGAGAATCAAATGACATGTACATGTCTGAAGCTGAAACATGTTGAGATGTCTGGTAGGTTTTGTCAATCTGTTTGGACTTATAGTGAGGTTTCCATGTATCTACTTCCAGAATTTTGTCTGTCTTATCGTCTTCTGTTTTGATATCTCGACGGTTGTTCGAAAAATTCTCTTCTGAAAGACGGCATAGGCAATTTGAACCATGTTGTGATTTGTCTAAGTCAGTGATGTACCTGAAATTTGCATTTGAACCACATCTCTGTGCACGATGGAACACAAGGATGATTTAGAATTTTTAAGTGAAAGCTATATATCAAAGTGAAACCAGCATAACACAAGTCACGCATATTAAGCTAAGTTCTTTAGAAATAGAAGGGCCAATATTACTCCAAGAATGTGCTTTTAGCTTACTTAAATGACATGAACATTCTTTCTAGTTTTAAATGACAATGACTCATGCTTCTAGTTTAAAAAATTGTAATTTTTTTATGAAATGACCAAAATATCCTTATTTTATAGACCCACGCAACTAATAATTGAACCCAAAACATAAGATCCTACCACCTTTAAATTTATTTTAACTGCGTTAATGTGAAAAAAATGTTTGCTAATGAAATATTAAAATAAGAAATGCCAGTGTCATTTTTTAAACTAGAAAGAAGTGTCATTTAAACAAACTAAAAAAGAAGTGTCATTTAAACAAACTAGAAAGAAGATTAATATAATCGATGATAACTCAAGAGAGAATTAATCATTCATTATTCTTACCCGAAGACGAGAAACGGAGGACTTGGTGAAGGTAGGGAAATGCAATGATTCTGAGGAGCGAGCGCGAGTCGAACGAGCTCGAGTTTGGACTCGAACCAAAGTTTGCATTCTTCTAAGCATATCGGTTGTTTTCTTTCGAACTATGTGACCTCTTACCAATGCTTGTAGCTTCACCAATGCTTTTAGTGCCCTCAGTGCTCTCCTTGCCTTCATTGTGAAAACCCACCCACAATAAGTTAGAATTATTCATTTCCTTAATCATACATTAATCCTCATAACCATACATAAAATTAAGACTCTAAACTGACAGTTCATATATATAGCATCTCACTATAATTTCATCTACATTTGTTCAGCAAGAATTGGAACCAAATCCTGTCTAATTTAATTATTGTTAAAATTGACGGTTCAGATTTATAAAAAAAATATCTTTTCAACGTAGAGCATTTAATATAATGATAATAGGTTTTATCAGTTATAATTTCCTTGGAGTAAGACATTATTACTAACTCAACCATCATTTAATTATAGAGTAAAAATTCTAACCTCCTTGGGTAAATCAATTATTGATCATTACAAACTAAGAGAATCAATTAAGATCTAAAATCTATTTAATTAGAGAAAAGAAGTCCTAATTCTTACACACAATTAATGAGCAGTTTAACAGAGAGAGAGATAGACTCAATACTTTGCTTGAAAGATATGAAAAGAGACAGATGATAATGGTGTCATCTACTCAAAAGCTTAACTATATTTAATTAAGTTTAACTTAAAGAAAACATATTTATTATTTCATTAAGCAGTAAGTGACCCATTTCATTTTCAATTAAAAAAACCCAAAAGTGGTAACATGCCACCAAGGCCATAGCTTTGTTATCTCCTTTTGGCTGGCATTGAAAAAGTTGCAATCTTCTTTCCCTTTTTGGTAAATTTTATTTTAAAGATTATATAATTTGTGCTTACTTTCCATGACTTTTAGAGGTGTGCACGGTTCGATTCGATCAGTTAATAAAAAAAATTTATAATTGAACTGAATTCACCGGTTATCTAAATAAGTGAACCAAACCAAAATAATCATTAGAACCGAACCGAATATAACTAAAGTAATCGGTTCGGTTTAGTTACTTGTAACCGGTTCGGCCGCACCTATAAATTTTTTTAAAATATCAAGAAAAAATTAAACTCAAAACATCAATACATTCAATCATCAAATATAATATCCATTACTCCATACAGTAATCTCCAATAATTAAAAAAATATAATTCTATAAACTAAAGGCTTTAGTTTTGATTTATGATTTATTTTAGCTTCAATAATTAAAGATTATATGGTTGTAGTCGGTTCGAACCGATTATAAATTTATTAAAAAATGTAACCGGACCGAAATTGTGGTTAATAAAAATAATCAAACCGATTACAATTTGTATAATAAAAGAACCGACCGAACCGATTTAATTTTATTTGCACACCCCTAATGACTTTATAATTTAATTATATTAATTTAGTTTTTAAATAATTTACTATTGTTATCCATATGATATAAATATACAAATTTTCTTTTGAAAAAATATCAGTTGATTTAAATGAAAATCCTAAGAATTTAATTTATTAATTAAATAAGTTTTGAGACAGATACGTTTTGTTTCGATTGAAAGTGTTGGACATGGACAAGACACTTTACATTGCTTATGACAATTTTTGTTTTTTTTTTAAAGAAATTAACATATTTTGCCTTTGGACCATCAGAAGACCTATCATCCCAACCAACCAAAACAGTACAAGTTTCCAACAAGTGACAAATCCAATAAATTTAATGAAAACTAAATAAAGTATCGTTACAGCAAAATTTCATAATTTCATTCCAACCATTTGATAGAGAATCTTTTTAAATCTTTTTGTTATTATTATACTTTCCAAGACTCTAATTTAAATATTAAAAATTTGTTTATTTCAATATCAATATAAGTTTAAATTAGAATACGTGTTTGGTATGATTAAGTTTTGGGTTATTCTTCGTTTTAATTTGTATTAAACACAACGACACCCCTTAAATTTAAGGTAAAAATATTCCATTCTTTACCACAATCAAAATAGCTTTATTTATTAATTTTCTCACCAACCAAACAGAATATTTCATAATGAAAGCCCCCAAACTTTGATTAACTACCCCCGGAAACGGCCAAAATAAATAAGCTAATTTTAGTCTCAGAAATTGGCGTAATTTAGCCTAAACTCAAGGGGCAATTACGGGATGAAAAAATGAAACCAACTTACCAGATAACCCCGGAAAGCCGACTGTATCCGAACGGCCGCCATCTCCTCCGCCAATTGAGCTCTCAAACTAAAATGCGCCGGCCTCTCTCTGATGCTGACTTGCGACGCAGTGACACTACCGCCACTAGTAAGCCTGACTACCTCGGCTGCTGCATGAGCAGCTGCAAGCGCAGCCTCCGCAACCGCTGCCGTTGCCGCTGCCACCGCAATTGCATGCTTGTTCGCATCCAAAGTCTCCACGTACGAGGAGGAGCTGGTGGTGCCAATTGCATTGGAATGAGACGGCGTGGGGCTATTATTGCGGGCCTTGCTTTCATTCACTGACTTAGCGAAGCTCCATCTCTTGCTTTTCTTCCTGTGGTTGTCGCCGGAGATCGGCGAACTTAAGGTGGGCTTCTTGGAGCCGAAGAGTCGCCGGAAAAAGCCCATGGTTCATCAGTAATTAAAGGAGCTTGGGCTTCGGAAATGCTAGGTCCGCAGAAATTGTGGGACGGGAGCTAACAGCATAGTTTAGAGAGACAGAGAGAGATAGAAAGATAGAGAGAGAGAGTAAATGTTGATTTTGTAGTGTGCGAGTGGAATTTGAGGAATGTTGTGAATTTCATGCGGACGTGCGCTTTAGGTTGTTTTCCACCACGCGCTTTCTCCAATTGAAGAGGCAAAAGGATAAAGATTTTACACACAGAAAAAAATCATGGGCTTTTTAAATTATACCTTTAATTATTGATACCCGTTGGCTAAGGTTAGCGATTTTTCTTATAGTTCAAGTTAACAGATTGAGAAAAAAGTAATTTGACAAAAAAAATATTGAGAAAAAAGTATCAATATAGGTGGACAACGGTTAGTATCAAAACCATACCGGTTTAATTTTGTATTTCATAGAAATAAACTAAGCCAAACCATGTTAGTATTGAAATTCTCACCAAACACTAGTTTGGTCGGTTTATTGGTTTTTTAATACCCAACACACAAATTTGTAAATTTAGTTTTCCAATCAAACTACTCAATTTGCATATTGTTTTAACAGTTTAGTCTTGATTTTTTTTTAAATATGACCCAATTAATCTCCTATATACTTATTTTTTATGCTTTTTAGGTCAACTCAACATCAAATATACTCAAAATTTTTACACAAACAACAAGAAAAACCTCACAATGTGAAACAACGTTGGTATAATTGGTTCTAATTGTTCACCATACAGTTAATTCCTAGTACAAATAAGAGTAAGTACAGTCAAAATTGGCAAAAACTCAAACGAAGAGAAGGAAAACATGTAAGAGAAGTTACCAAAAAGGCTGTCAACAGATTTCCCTTTAGGCAAACTCGCATAACCATGTGGCATACACATGCTAAAACCTGAGGCTAAAACATCACTTTTTAAAATTAAGAAGAGACTAAAATATAATTGGATTAGAAAATCAAAATACACTGAAAAGTTTGCCATGAATTGTGATTTGTAGGGTGAGGTTGGCGAGTAGGACCCAGGAGTTTTAAATGCGAACATAAGCGTCTTTTTGTTACCGACGCAAATGAATTCAATCACTAAATATTGTCAACCAGCTCAGCTCTTCAATACTTGACCCTTCTTTTCTTCTTCACTGTTTGACTCCCTATTCCCAACCACTGACCTAGCTACCCAGTTTCACATTAAGGTCGTTTTGGGTATTTGGAAAATAATATTTAGATTATTTGTTGGTTCGATTCAGATGAGAGGGTTTTTCCTACCACGTAGGTCGATCGTTTAATTGTTGAATTTGGGAATTTAGGTTTTCTGTCACTGAAATTCTAATAGGTCATTTAATTTACATGTCCATCTAATTTAAATTATTCATATTTTATTTGTTAAATTAATTTTTTTAGAAAAATAATTTGACACCCGCTGAGTTTTAAGTTTTCTGTTGCTGAAATTCTAATAGCCGCAATTTAATTTAATGTTCGTGTTGATCTAATTTAGATTGTTCAGATCTTATTTGTTAAATTGATTTTTTTAGAAAAAATCATTCGACACTCCCTGAATTTTATCTACAAGATATGAACATCCTATATAGTTTAAGAAAAGATACAGACTTCCCTTAACATCTTATTTTGAAGACTAAAGAATCCAAAAACGTTAATTTCCCTACTAACAGCTCTAAAGTTTCTCAACTTACCAAAAATACCTTTATTTTTCTATATAACTTATTAGGTAGAACTTGAAATTTTGTTTTTTGAGGGTTTTCTCAAGTTATGAGGAAAATAACCCAATTTCATGAGAGTTTTCTCGATTCTTATTTTTTCGAGTACGGGTCAATATACTTAAATAAGTCTGGATCTAAATTTATTTGATCATTTCATTCTAAAACTAAACTATTTATAATATATTAAATTATTTATCTTTTCTTAAACTACGAGCCATTTGTGTCTTTTAGATAAACCTTAAGCGGTATACAAATATTTTCCTTTTTTATACTTTTATTTAGTTGTTATGTATGTCATTTTCTAATTGAAAATAATAATGTCTGACCGTTACCGTTGAGAATTTACGAGTATTTATGGGTTTTCAAAGAAGTATAAATCTTATATATACATTAATTATTATGAGTACATTGAACAATATGACTGAGCCACCTCAACTTTATGGAGGAGTCACTTCTCATCTAGTTAACCACCAAGTCTTGTCCTTAAATTCATTTGATAAGCCCCCACTATATTAGTTGTGATTCAAGTTCCCTTATCTTGGAATTATTTAGCATAAATTTTTGAAATTTTATTTTTAATACAAATTTTTAGCTTTTAAAAAAAATAAAATTTCTGGTCTAGATATAATGATTTTCTCACGTTATATACAAACGTTAGAAAACCCGAATCTCATACTTCGTGTTTTTACCCACTTAAATATATGCTACTATGAAACTACTGATACATGAAAATACTTACCTTAAGACATGCATTTAGTTAATGTGAAGGTACTAAGAGTGATTTAAAAGTGTATACATCATGGTATCATTCTCATTATACATTTTTAATTTTACTTACTATGAACTGCACTTAACATAGCAGACTTTTCATATGAAAAATTTGCACAATATGCATCACTTCATTGTAGTTTAGGAAGCTCTATAAATGGACAATGAGTGTTGAGTATATTTAATTAGATATTCTAATTAAAAGAACGACTACCTTAAAACAAAGTGAACATAACAGTTAGATGTTAAATGATCCAGATGAACTAAAATTACCTCTCAAGTTAAAAAACTGATGATTTCAATGCACTTGCAAGAATAAACAAAACTAAGGGTGAGATTGAGAGTACTTTGTTTGAAATCATTTAAATACATTAAAAAGCACAACTTTAAAACACACTTACTTGTCAAATGTTATTGTTTGAAATACATTTTAATATGTAAAAACACTTCTACAAGAAACAATGTATATTCAAGTGTTTTTAAAATGTTTCAAAAAGACAAAGAAATACCTACTCATTGACTCCTTACAAAGTTACTTAAGAAATAACTTTTCACAAAAGTACTGTTATTTTAGTGTATAAACACTCTCAAACACACTCTAAGGCTATGCCACATTGATAGAGAGTTTGTACAATTTGGAAAAGAACAACAAAGGGAGAAAGAAAAATTGGTATTGTACTGATTGATTGCAGTATTTTTCCAGTACATGAACTATTTCTTCTATTTAAACTGAAAAGAAGACGGTGCTTATAAAATACATTGATAGTGATTTGAGGAGATTTCACTACAACTGTCAAAACTTTAACTCAAAAAATGAAAGCATTTAAGAATTTACAGAGCAAAACATAAAAAAACAAGGCAAGAACGATATTCTGCATTATTACGCTTTATTTAGGACCATTATATGAAGAGTCAGGAGCTCCATACCTGCAGTCGTATAGCAAAAACGAAGACGTGTGTGGATTCTGAACATCAAGATCCATTGCCTACACTCAAAGATCCACCCAAGTACCACTAAGTATAAAATTGTTTTCGGAAATTTCCTCTGACATCGCTGTAGTTTTTTTAAATGACACGGATACCCTTCTAGCTTGAAAAATAACTCATAACTTACTTCATATTAGCTTTTTGTGACAAAAAAAAAACTCAAAACCATTAAAATTCATATAACTTCCTTTAAGTATCATGTAAAACCAAAATTATCCCTCTCTTTTCCAATTCCGAACACGTTAAATAAATTTTTTTATTCATACCCACATTTAAATGCAAACCCAAAATCATTTATGTTTCGGGTAGAAAAAATAGTTAGACCAGGTCGCTTATATGGATAATCTTGTCATTTCACAACTAAATTAACACATTTTTAGCAAAATGAACTTAAGTGTTATTTTTCAAAGTAGATGAGATGTCCGTTTAAGCAAACTACATGAGGTGTTAGATGAATTTTTCTAGCTGTTTTTTTTTCTTATCCAACTATCAAATAATCTTCGGTTAATTACCTGTCTTAACTGAGTGGGGTTTGGTATTGGCTCTTGGAAGGGGCTGTGGAGTAGAGGGTCCTGCATAAGAATTCGGAATGTAATAGAAATCACATGAAACAACATTATTAACATAATTGACAGTCAAGTATCAATACTCTAACCTGTAACAATTGAGATTGGCCGGGTGAATCATGCTGGTTAGAGAAGAAGTTTGGCGGTTGAAACAAGTTGGGATTCGAAGGCGGATCCATGACCAGATTAGTGTGTTGGTACATGCACTGAACCACCTGATTTGCTTCAAAATTGTATATGTTCTGAATAATAAACAAAGAGTTAGAAAAGTGAATTATCTTTCATACTCATTCAGTTAAAAGTATAATAAAAAGGGACCCTCTAGTTTGCTTAAGTGATACGAACATAAAAAATGACACGGAATTCCCCTAATTTTAGATTCCATCTACAAAAAAAACCTAAAAGCATTTTTTTACATGCACGCCATTGAATAAATTCTGATAGTAGAATTGCCCTTTATTTTTTTTTAACTGTCAGTGTTATAACCCGAAACCTCTTCTCCTAAACCATACGAGTCGGATCCAGTTTTATGCTTCGAGTTAAAAAATTAGTCGGGTCAACGCTATACATTAAGTATATTATGGTATTTCATAAAAAAAACTAACATTCTATTATCTGCGTAAATCTAAGTGTCATTTTCCAAGTTAGGGTGGATGTTGTAAGGATACTAGAGGGGAGGTTGAAGAAATTTTCCCCATAAAAATGAAACATGGTTATTTAGTTCTATATAATAGATTAATCAACAGCACCTGCACAATAGGACTCGATGTCGTGGCTTGAGATGAAACATAAGCTGGTGGGGGACTTGAAATGCATGATACAATGTTAGTAAGTGGTGCTTCAACCACACTTTGAGCTCTTCTTGTATTAGAGTCTTCTTCACTCCCATTTGTTAATTGATGACCCATATCAGGAGGAACACTCTCCTTTTCATTTATTCCTTTTACTGTTTTGTTGTCATCCTGGTTCTTGATCGTCTTCCCGTCCAAGAAAATATCAGTAGGTTCACTCTCAGAAGCATTAGCCCTAGTACTACTTGAAGCGATACCTTGAACATCTTGTTTTAATGTTAATATTTTCTCCACTCCTTCCATCACTTCATCGAGTTGTCTGGTGGCAAATTGAAATGCTTCCTCAGATTCAGAGGCCCTAGCAGATAATTTAAGTATTCTCTGGCACAGATGCTTGTAACGAATGGCCAAAACCAAACTAGGGTCATCATGTGTGGATTCATTGATCTCTGTTGAACTTCCGAATCTTGCTTCTCTCGTCCATCTCTTCAAAATATAGTGTGATGGAACGACCTTAATATTCTTGTGGTCAAGAACTTTTAGAGCATGGCTACATAGAAACCCAACACACTCAAACTCCATGCAGCTGCAAACAACCGTGTCGTCTGAAGAATTGAATGTAACAATATATTCTCTAGTTTGGCCGAAAGTCTTAGTTTTATACTCACACAAAACCCTATTTTGGCTGCTCTGGTTCACAACCACATTTAAACTCTTTTCATATTCCTGCTGAAAGAGTTCAAATGCTCGGGGGGTGTAAATACTGCTTGCATGCTTTAATAATACCACTTTCCCCATCAATCTAGGCGGAGATCTGCTTATTTCATATGTTTCTTCTATTTCCTTGTAACGCTGCTCTGCCACTACTCTTTCAAAATGTCTAAAAAATAGTAGCACATCAAGGTCGGAAATCAGGTAATTTCTCAGGTTATGAAATAATTTCTCACCCATATGCGAGCCTCTTGCGTCGAGGAAAAAAGTATTTCTGCCATATACTACAGCCCAGTTCTCTTTTTCTCTATACATCCATCGCAACCACTCATTCTGGCCAAGACTATACTTTTCCAGTAGAGCATCCCAGGCATGAACAAAATCATCCTCATACTTGTGATCATAAATGCAACTTTTAAAGTCACTGGCAAAAGATTCAGGATCTTTAACTAAATGACTAAGGTGCTTGAGAGCGTTCTGGTACATTTGCCATACGCATACACGATGATTTGTTTCTGGTAAGACAGAATTGATTGCTTCAATGATTGATGCATCTTGGTCTGCAAGAATGGCCTTTGGCTTTTTCCCAGACATTGCCTCCAAGAAAGTTCGAAGTAACCACTTAAAGGATTCTGTGGTGTCATCATATAGAAGTGAAGCAGCAAAGATCAGTACCTGTTTGTGATGATTCACTCCTATAAACTGTACAAATGGCCTTAGATCTTGGTTTGATCTGCCAGTTGTGTCCAAACAAACCACATCACCAAAATGTTCGTAATCCATTAACATATGATCATCTGCCCAGAAAATGTTGCTTACCTTGTCGTCCATATCAAGCTGTACAGTATGAAAAAATGATGGATTTCCAAAGTGCTGCTTATGAAAATAACGCAATAATCGTCCTGCCTCACCCTCCTTCATGTCTCTTGTGCGTTCAGATTGTAGAGAACTGTCATGATAAATGGCAAGATCATCAAGAGATTCTTCAATTCTCAATCGTCTATTCATCAAATGATACTCTGATGCTGCATGAGGTCCCAAGTTATCAGCAGAGTCCTCTTCAGCTGTTTGAGAAACAGCCTTTCCTAGTGGTAAGATATAAGCTATATTCGGGTTTATGTTGTCGTGATTGTGCTTTGCTTCAAACTGCGTAACTTGATATCGACCATTAGATTGGCGAGTAATAATCATATGCGCCATACAACCAGTTCTTGTTTCCTTCCTATGTTTCTTCACATTTGCATCTCTCTTGTCTTTCCTGCGGTAACCCTCTCTAGAGCAAGTGAATTTTCGAGATACAACTTGACCATGGACCTTACTCCTATTTACCCAGTCTTTTCGAACACTAAAGCCTAACAATGTGGCATATTGATTGTAGAACTTGTATGCATGTTGATCTGATTCGAACTCTGTACCAATCTTTAACACGCCATCTACATCAGATTCGCCTTCTAAGGACAAACTGGACTGAGTGCCCTTATCATGGACAAATTGTGGACTACGGCAGTCCTGCTCAATATTTAAGTCCAAATTATTTGATGTGTGAAGTCCAGAATCCATGACCTCTTCATGAGGACAATCCAATTCTTCGTCATTCCTATCCATTGGCTTTCATTGAAAGGGATTCAGTGACTTTACATATTCAATAACTTTATTATTATCTGAAAGAAATCACAAAAAGGACAAACCGCATGAAGCCAAATTTTTTATTTCAAAAGCAAACAGATGAAATTAATTATACCTCTGTGACATCTAAAGAAAATAAATTAAATTGCAGAATAGAACTAATATCCTGAATCCTAATATTTCAGTTAGCAGTGTTCATATAAAAGGAACTTATTCCAGCAGACACTGGAACAACACCATCTCGCTTCTGAGCTTCTCTAACTACATACTCCAGAAGTATTGACACGTAACATATATCTAGCCAAATAAGAGGATGAAGAGAACTGTGGGATACTATACCATGATGTAATGGGTCCAAAAGTAAAAACTGAAAAATCAACGTGAGAAATCCAATAAATTAGACAAGTTGCTTATTTCAAATATGGCACACTCCATTGGTCACTAATATAACTAAATGTAGTTCTAAAAAATTTAAATAATGTCATTTCAGTCTAGCTCAGCTATCAGTTGTTTAAACTCTTAACAATTATGTGTTAGAGGCCAGTCACATATCAGTTACTCTAGAGTGCATAAGCCAAGTGATGATGATACTCGAAAACTTTTGTTATTTACATAGCTCCATAATGACCCAATTGCTGATTTAGCTCTTCATAGCCACCATGAAATAATATGCATAAAACAGTTTTACCTCATAATGAAGTTTTCAGCTCATCTAGAACTTAAATAGAATATGATATCCCCTATAAAATAAAAACATAGACATGATATGAGGAATTCACTTCTACCATGAAACATTGACATTTTGTCAAGCGGTTAGAAGTAAGTACGCTAGCAAGCTCCTTCAAAAGAATAAGACTTTAAAACATTTTGGCACTTATATTTAGTTAACTTATAAGATGTACTTTTGACAATTTGAAGCAGATAGAGGCTTTGCACTTTTGACATAAACAATTTTTTTGGATATTATACTTCATTTAACCTACAAATATGTATTCATGAGCAAAAGAACCTACAAATCTGTATTTCTTTTTTTATGACCTCCAGAGCTCGAATTTCAATTCAGATGCCGATGTGCACTGTTGATTAAATACCTTAATTCAATGATCCCCCTTATTATAATGTGATATCATACTACTGAATGATCTCTCCGAATTAACATCAAGCTGATTCCATAAGACTGATAGTATCAAAATGAGAAAATTCAGCACAAACAATGCACACCATAACCTACACAACCTCCAAACTCTAACTTCATCTTCTTCATTTAAGCAAATCACAAATATTGTTTACAGTGGATTATCTTTTATTTCTCTAAATGATTAACTATATTATTTCGTATTCTACTAATCTCCAGCGAATTATCCGAGATTCTTAGTTACAGAAGTGTAATTTTAAATTTAGGGCTCAGCCAAGGTCACTCATCGTTCGTTTTGAAATATGAATAATTATTCAAAATAAAATGCATCAGAGGATTTTCAAAACCCAAAATCCATTCAAAATCAAATGAACAATCTTAATTCTAAAGAACACACCTGTGGATGACATTACTCTAATGGAGAACAGAAGTTTCCAAATGCTCATTGACGCCGTCTTCTACTTCAAGCAGGAAAGGACCAGCAAAAAAAAACACAAATCCGAATTACAGACCTCCGAGACAAAGTAGTGGAAATTTTCTTTTCCCTCCATGGGAAAGGCAGGGGAGGGATCGTCATTGGGTTTTCTGATAAAAGGACCATTTGTTAAATGATTTCGGATAAATGGACTATAAATTTATTTTTTTATCCTGAGAATAACACCTTTTGGCCTATGAAAAGTCTTTTCTACTCCTCCATGAAAAATAAGTCATAACAATCCAAACAACTTTAAGTTATTATATTAAATAGACTATTTTGAAACTTACTTAAAAATTTTAAAAAAATAAATAAATTTTTCTATTACATCATCAATTTTTGATTAATTGAGATTTGAAGATAATATTACCTTTAATTTTATAAATTTTCAAATATGATTTTATTTTATTTATTTATTAATTATATCAATATTTAATTAATAATGTTAATTCTTTTCTTCATTATAATTAATTCTGAAATTTATAGATCTTCAAATCTGATTTTATTTTATTTTTTATTAATTATATCAAGATATAATTAAGGATGTTGATTGTTTCCTTGTTTATGGTTAATCTCAATTATAGAACATATTAAAGTAATTAGATAATTCAATTAATTAGTTATTGATTATATCAAAATAAAAAAATTTCAGGTCAATCGATTATATATCATTGATTGACCCGAAAATTTCGGGTTAATCAATGGAATGATCGATCCATTGACTCTATAATAGATTGGGATGAATGAATTGATCAGTCAATCAATGATATATCACTAATTGACCCGAAATTTTTTGGTTAATCAATGGGATGATCAACCAATTGTCCTAATAATAGATTGAGATGAATCGATTGATCAGTCAATCAATGATATATCACTGATTGACCTAATTTTTTTAGGTTAATGGGATAATCAATCAATTTGGCCCAATAATAGATTGAGACGAATAAATTGATCAGTCAATCAATGATATATCATTATTTGACCCAAAAATTCTAGGTCATTCAATGAGATGATCAATTCCTTCACTCTAGTCTATTATAGAGGCATTTGAAACATCTTCTACCCATCTCATTGATTAACCCAAAAATATTTTAAACACCCTATAATAGGTTCGAAACGAATGAATTAATCAGTTAATCAAATATATATCACTGATTGACCCAAAAATTCAGGTCAATCAATGTGATGATCGATCCATTGACCCTTTATATAGATTGAGATGAATGAATTGATCAGTCAATCAATGAGATGATCAGTCTATTGACCTCAGTCTACTATAGAGGCATTTGAAATATCTTCGACTCATTTCATTTATTGATCCGGAAATATTTTAAACACCCCTATAATAGATTGAGACGAATTGATTAATTAGTGCATCAATGATATATCACTGATTGGCCTGAAAATTCTAGGTCAATCAATGGGATGACCAATCCATTGACCTTATAATATAGATTGGGACGAATGGATTGATCAGTCAATCAATGAGATGATCAATCCATTGACCCCAGTCTATATAGAGACGTTTGAAACATCTTCGACTCACCTCATTTATTGACCCAAAAATATTTCAAACACTCTTATAATAAATTGGGATGAATAGATTAATCAGTCAATCAATGACAGTCATTGATTGACCGGGAAATTTTGGGATTTTTAGTGTTTTCCAATGATTTTAAAATTTAAAATTTTTATTGATGTCCAACATTAATTGACTTTCTATAATTAATCAAATTTTAAATATTATTCTGAGCATTAATTACTTCATTAATTTAAATATTTTTCGTATTGGTATATCAACAATATACGGCTGATTTACACGAATATCTATTAAACATGTCATATTAGATTATTGTTATTTTGATCTACAATTATTAACAGTTATGAAAATCTGGTATTTACTTAAAACTTTTGAAAAACTGACATTTTTTAAAACACCACCCCTAAAGTTGTCTATTCGTAAAAATTTCCAAAAACTTTCATCTTGTAGTAAATAACTAAAATAATGGATGACCATTATCAAGTCCTCAATTTATTTTCTCATCCTTCATATATCCTCTAGTAAGCCTATAAATAGAGGTTCTAAATCATGAAAATATACAAGTATAGAGCAAATCAAAGTCTCTCTTGTCTTTAATTGTCCTAATATTGTCTTTAATTTCCTTTCTTTTCTAACATGTTATCAGCACCAGTCTTAAACTTTTGTCAAATCGACTTCTTGGATGCAACGCTCACGTTCAAAGTTTTATTACCGTGTCGATCGGCTACAAGGCTCATGCTCAAAATTTTAGTGCCATGTCGATCGAACTGCAATATTCGAGTTCAAAGTCGAGATTTTAATTTCTAGCACTTTAGTGCTGTGTCGATCGATCTTCAAAGAAACAAATATCACACTTTTATAAATAAAGACTTATGTCTTCTAACTACTAGAATAATATATATTTTTATTTTCTTATTCTTCGATTGATCAAGCCATGTTTAGTAGGATCGATATGACACCCCCTTTTATTAAGAGAAAAAGTTTTAAAAGAAATATTTGATATAGATTAAGTATGGAATTAAACGTGCAATTGAATAAATAAATTTTGATGATGCAGAATATTAACGTGTAGAAATTAAACGTGCAATAAATTAAGTATGAAATTAAATAACATTAAATAAAAGAGCAGGCAAAAGAGATTTGACACACTTTATTATTTTTTTTTTGGAAAAATCTATCCCTACGTCCATGTTTCAAAGATTCTCCTTGAAAATTTTCTTAATTATCTTCTTAAAGTTAAGACCAAACGTTTACAAAACCTATTGGCTTATGGTGCCAACCAGACCTTGATAATACAGTTCGGTCAAAATCTATAAAATCTTCGAATCACTTACAAAATTTCTCTTTCTAAAAGAGTAGTCTCTTAATTCACGGCCATTATCAGTATCTCCTCCTACGGAGCCTACCACTGATCTCAGCCTTGACCTCATTCAGCCCAATGCCTTTAGCATCCTTGCTGGCGAGAGTCAAAATCTTAATGATGACTTACCAGATCTGACACCAGAAGTGGATCCACCAGAGCCAACCATTGCTGATTTTGGGACTCATTAGCGTCCATTATCTCAGACCAGCTCGAGAAAGACAAAGACACTAAAGGAAAAGGAAAACTAAGTTAATATGACCCGACCAGCTATCAAGCACTAAACAGAAGCAATCAAAGTTTTCCACAGTAACTTCGCCAAACCGCACAAGTGGACGATGCTCGTCACTCCACGTTATCCTACCTTATCAAAACTTTTGTAATCATGTAATAATTGTGTGTAGTTACTTTAGTTTACTATAGTTACTTTTTATCTTGAGTTAAGTTACTTTTCTGTTCTATAAAAGGGCCCTCAAACATGTATTGAGTGTCAAAAGTCAGTTTGAGTGCACGTCATGCCCAAAAGATCCAAGTTTAGCGAGTAAATTATATCAGCTAATAAAAATATGGAAAGCTACAAACTTGATGCACATGTATATTCATCTTTCTGGAAATTTTTATTTGTTTCACGGGAACTTCTTGACGTCACTCCTATAAAAAACTATATGAAATCGAGACCGTGTAAGAGGTTAAATGCATTCAATGCCTACAAGGTAAAATGCATTCAATACCCCAAGTATTTATACATGAAAATGACTTTGGGACTTTTAGAATCATCTTATTTTTTAGGGTTCAACTCCCATACCCAAAGTTTTTTAACGGCAATGCCGGAATGAATTTATGGTCTTAGATCTAAGAAATCTTAGCTATTAAATCATAAAAGGATGGAAAAATGCCTTTACCTATTGCACCGGTTGTGGGTTAAAATGTTTTGGAAAGCTTCCAAAGGAAGCTTCCTTCTTCTTCTTCGTCGAAAGCTTCAATATGAAGCTTAAAAAAACTGAATCTTAACATCAAGCTTTCTAGGTCACGGGATTTTCATGATTTTCACCCTAATTTCGAGGCTATCTCTCTTTGTCATCCAGGATCTTGCTTCGTCTCTGTGCGTTCGTCATCCAGGATCTCTCTTTGCATTCATCATCGGTGCTCTCTCTCCATCACTGGCTCTCTCTCTGCATCCCTCGTCGGTGCTTTTCCTCCGTCGTCTGCTCTCTCTCTCTATTATTAGTGCTCTCTCTCTGCCTCTCTCCTTTTTCTCTCTTTCAGCTTAAGACACAAAAAATTTAAGACTAAATCTCAAGAAATCTATCTTCATTGTAATATCTTGCATGTATAGTTTTTAGGGTCTATGCAGAATTTTGGAATTTTTTATGGTTTAGGCTCTATTTAGATTTAGGGCTAGATTTAGGGTTTGGTTTAGGCTCTGTTTAGATTTTTGGCTCTGCTTGCTCCAACATTTTTAATGAAAGGTAACAATTAACACTCATGTTTCTCCTTCTTGCCATCTATCTCTCTGTATTTATCACTAGCAAGATCAACATTCCTTCATCTTTGTAAGTTTTCTTTTTCTTGTCATATAAATCTTGTATATCATAAGAACACTGATTGTGATTTTTGAAAATGGATCATGAAGGAAAGCGATATAAATATATTTAGCTCTTAAAAGTTGACAAGTTTCTGCATTTGGAATGTTTTGTTTGTCACTGTCCTAATGACAGTAATTGCAGCACATGGTCCATGTAAATTGACTATATAAATGAAATAGTATATGAAATTGTTGACCATCCTTCTGATATAGTATGTTATTGGATGCCTTTTCTAGTTTTACGAATCTTTTGTTCGTTGGATGTTTGATTAAAAGCTTAAAATGAGGAACGAATGACTGAGGTTGATATAGACATGAGACATTAACAAATTAGGATCAATGAAGTCGCGATAGGGTTTCACTCCTAGCCTGTTCTTATACGATTAAGGAATCCTTGTAGTTGGGGTTTCAGATACTTATTGTTTGTTGATATTTTCATATACACACTGCTTGGAGCTGATACTTCTAGAATTTTTTCTATTTCTAAGGTGAGATATTGTTTACATTATTTTGTTAAGCTTGAGAGTTATGTTTGATGTTTTGTTTTAGTTTGGAGTTGGGATTCTTTTAGTTATATAATTGAAAATTTCTGATTGTTGGTTATTTAAAATCAAATTTTTTGTTTGCTTTGGTTTTAATATTTGATTTCATTCTTGATAAAGATAATTTTTAATGTCTTTGGGGTGGTTTAAACATTTTATGTATTTCCTCGTTTTCTCGGCATACGTATTAATTATGTTATTGGATATCGGTGTCGATTCTCATTCTGAACCCTGTCGCGAGTCTCACTTTCATTTTGTTGAGCATGCTTTAGTTTTGCTTTACATTGTTTTTTGTAAGTTTTATCTTGAGCTGGAGTTATAGTTATAGTTTTAGTTTAGTTTACACATTTTTTCTAAAAATAGTTTTGACTGCTCTGAAACATAAAAATCTGTTATTGTAGATATTTTCATTTTAGTTGCGATGTAGTAAAATGAACATATAGCCAATGTTATTGGTGCATTAGATACAAACATATTTATCTGTCTAGCATGCGCATTAAGTGTAGCTTCTGTATAATAAAATTGATATCAATATCAATGTTTTCTTCTATTTTTTTGTTCAGATATGTAAAAGCTTACATAGTTTTAATGATTGATAAGGTTGACCCCAATTGGATTTAGAGAGTTTGGACTTTGTTGGCATTGAACAAGTTTCCTTGGAATTTTACTCATGAAGATCTTAACACTATTATGGTTTCATGGTCATCTAATATGTTACACAATCTTTATTTTTTTGGTTTACAATGCAATGTTTGGTTGTGATCTGGATAGTTGGTGCTGACGTATTATCTTTTTTTTATTGAGAATGAGATTTAAGAGTTACTCATCATTTATGTGCATGATCTTTTCCCCTCACTTTTACGTGATGCATCTCGCTTTTATTAATTTAATTCTTTATTTGTACCTTATTAGTTAAGTTGTTTAGTTTCCAAGTGTTTCCATTCATGAAAGTATCTAATAGCTAGTTTGACTTATTTTCTTTAAAATACATTGGTATGCCATTAATTTAATGAACATAGGTCCTTAGCATTCTTACTATATGATGCTCATCCATTATAAATTAGTATTATGGATAATCATGATAAAATGACATTGTCATATGACTAAATTTATTTATACTGAAATACATTTCAGAAGGCTAACACAAATGTGAATGCGAAGAATGGACAAAATGTTTTTTTTTGTATACTTGTAAGTAATTAATGAGATCATCAATTTAATGTTACATATTTTTATCTAAATTGTTGCAATGTTAATGTGAGTGTTTAAAATTAAAACAGTGTGAAATAATGTGCTAAAATGAGGGCGACAAGTGAAAATATTAGTGGTAATAAAGTAATTATGTTAAAACAAACATTACATTATAACATGAAATTGATAAATTTTGATTGTAATTTAAATGAGTTTGTGATATGCAGACACAAAAGATCTAGCTTTAAAGTGAAATAGTATGACGAAGGAAGCGAAACTCAATTATTTTAAGAAAAAATGAAATCCATGTCATTGAAAGTGGAGCGGAACAACCCGGTCCTAGTCATCTGAGAAGGCATGCCTTTAAATATAAGTTTCTTACACACTGTACACCCAAGAAATTTGCGGATTTTGTTGCAAATTTTGTTGAGGGGAAGAGGAGTGTGGTCGTGGAGATGAGATTTGGAGGGTTGTTGGATATTAAATGCTGCAAGATGAAGAGGAACTTCTTGCACAAGTTATTATGTTGCTTCGATCCAGTCACCTGCACATTGAATGTCCATGGGTCGACATTCAAAGTCATCATAAATGATGTGACTTCTATACTGGGCATCTTTGATGGTGGGTAGGAGATCAAATTCAATGGTGATGTGAATGAGATAAAATATCTAAAGGAAAAGTGGGTGAACGTCAAAGGTGATATTTCGGTGAACGCCTTGTCAAAATTCTTGATTCAGGAGTCTGAAGGTGACTGTTGGAGCAAGCCTTTATGTTGTACACTGTCAGGGTTTTATTATCTCCTTGATCAAAACCAGTAATCATTCATTCATGGTTGCACGCTGTGAAGTCATTCACGACCATCCAATAGAAGAATTGGGCTTCTACTTGTTTTAAAGATTTAATAGATGGTGTCGCGAGGTATCAAAACAACAATAATAGCATTATCGGATGCTTGTTATTTATACATGTAATATATTTAGTGTACATTGATATTACTTTCGCATTATAACATGCGTATATTTGCTAATAAGTTCATTTTGATGCAGTTGTTTTATTTGGATAAGTTGGCATGTGCTGCCAACTATGTTGTCTTGAACCAGCCTTCGTCGCTAGGGTGGAACAACATGGCCGTTGCAAAAATGATTTATTTTGTAAAATCAAGGGGAGGAGAAGTTTGACCTAAAACCTGTGTGATAAGCATATTAGAATATTACAAATTTGGTTGGTTATATTATTATTGATTATTTATTATTAATTCACATATATTTACATTATGTAGATTGATACATCATACAAGTCGTTCCGGGTGACCTTGAGGCTTGGGAGGACCGCGAGCGTAAGCACGTTCGCGAGGACATATGTGTAGATCTACCTGAAAAGTAAACCATCGGGCTAGGTGCTTTCAGTGCATAAGTGATCGCTCTTTAAACAGAGTCCAATTCCACGTGGGTGGCTCTTCAGGTGGAGTCTAGCTCCATGAGGGAGGTGATATCACAATTAGTGGTCGTGCAAAGAAAGATGATAGCCATCTAAGAATAGATTTGCACAACTTTGATGAGTCTTTTGGCACGTGACACTAGTAAGTCTGGAGCCCAAGACGATGAGCCATGCGCCACCCCGATTGGAGGTAAAAATGAGGAGGTTTTGATAAGGATATGTGTCCCTCCTATGAAAAAGAGATATTGGTCTCTTCATCACCTTTATATAATGGTGATAATGATGAAAGGTGTATCCAGCTGGATGCTTTAGACAATGTATTCGTTGACCTGCTATTGGTCAGGAAACCATCTATGACTGGAACAACTAAATGGCGTCTAAGGTATTATTCTGTTTATCTGTATTTCATCTTTTCTGTATATATAACATGTATAATCTAACTATTAATCCAACACCTTACTCGGGACTGTGTTTTGGTAGGGCAAACGAGTCTTGTCTGAGTCTACCGAAAGCCAATTCTTGATGCAGTTGCACAGCGCTCGGGAGAGGAGAGATGGTCCTCTGCTCAGTTCACCATATTTAAAGGGAAAAAATTGACCACTAAACGCAACAAAGAAGGTATTTAAAGTGGGTCCGTACACGTCACAGGACCCACTAGAAGTGAAAGATGAGCGTTTAATGGAATATAATTTTTTTAGAAAAGATTAGAGAATAGGTAGTAGTCACACTAATCTAACAAAATTTGACACACCATCACTTCCAAATTTTGATTACGTTTGTCTTTTATTTGTCTTTTGCAATGAGGATTCCCGTTAGACATTCTAGCCTCCATGCTAAATGGAGAGAGCTAAAGAATCTTGGTCCAGAAAATTGGCTTGGCTATGACCTTATAGACTTATTTGTCAGGATTTTGACCTTGGAGGCTTGTCGTGTGTCGATGAGCAATCGATTCTGGTTTCTTCCCACGTTCTTTGTTGTGAGTAGCTACTACTCAGTATCCTCCTTATTTTAGGTTTGTATGTATGTTGTATATTTTGTTTTTGTTGGGCCACTACAGAGTCAATGTATCTCAAAATTAGTAAAGTTTCCTAATTTTGTAAGAAAACACAAGATCGTGGATGGATATGCGTCAACGCTTGAGCTAGAAATGACGGTAAATAAATTTAATGTAGTTAATATATTAAATTTTGACTTAGTATGATTGTTTAAATGTATTGTGTAATCTAGATCTGTATGCCTGTACACGATCATGGATGAGGAAGTCACCTTGATGTATTTTATTCCCTAAAAAAGGTACAAAAGATTTGTACAATTAATTTTAATATTAAATGATTCAATTATTCAATTATACAATTTTTTGATGTACTTCAATCTATTTAAACTAATATATCTCTTAATTTTTTACAACTCGTATATTTTTAATAATTGAAATAGTAAATGTAATCTTGATAGAGAGAGTATCAGGAGACGAATCAATTCAGAATTCTATATAATAGAGAGGACATGTGTTAAAAAAAATATTTTCCCCTTCTTAGTCCCATTTATATATACTATTTACTTAAAAAAGGTAAAAAAATTGAAATATTAATTTCATATATCAAATTATTTAATTATTCTTTAACAAAATTCGATCTATTTAAACTAATAGAAGACTAGTGCAATTTAACATTTTAATTAAGAAAATGGCTGGAAATATAAAGGATTGCAAAGTCCGAAGTTGTTTTAAAGCTCATTGTCTAATCAATTATTTATACACTTTGTGTAAATATTTGTAGATAGTATAAATATGTATCTACTTTGTTTAAACATTTATATACTTGTTGTCGTCCAACCCCGACCTATGAGTCCTCTCAACGTTTTGAGAAAACAATTGAATTTTGGAAATCCTTTTCCCATAAATTTGAAATGAAAAAATTGAGATGTTATGATTGATCATAAGTCTCTTTATAGATATTTTGAAAGTTTTTTTTTGAATTGTAGAAAAATAATCTAAAAAGGAAGTTGCCACTAATTATAGAGGTCGATAAAACATTATCTCTAATAAGGGCCTACTCGACCCAATTCTTGTATGAGATCTTTTACAAAATCCAAAATATTTAATTGTAAGTTGAAAATGAGATGAGTCTGAATCGTATACAAAACGAAATAAGCTCATAATTTGGCTGAGTCTTATACAAGATGATAAAATGTCATAATTTGACTGAGTCTTATACAAGATACCATAAGGTCATAATTTGACCGAGTCTTATATAAGATGACATAAGGTCATAATTTGGTCGAGTCTTATACAAGATGACATGATGTCATAATTTGGTCAAACCTTATATAAGATGGAATAATGTCATAATTCGGCCGAACCTTATACAAGACAGAATAAGGCTAAAATATGATTGAGTCTTACATTAGGTCATAATTTGGCTGAACTTTGTACAAGACAGAATAATGTCATAATTTGGCTGAACCTTATACATGACAGAATAAAGCCAAAATATGACCAAGTCTTACATTAGGTCATGATTTGACCGAACCTTATACAAGATGGGATAAAGTCAAAACATGACCGAGTCAAAATATGAGGTTCGAGCAAATTATGACCTTATTCTGTTTTGTACAAGGTTTGGCCAAATTATAAGGTTATAATTTAGCCAAACCTTATACAAGATGACATAAGGTTATAATTTGGCCAAACCTTGTACAAAACAAAATAAGATCATAATTTGCTCGAACCTCATACAAGACAGAATAAGGTCAAAATATGACCGAGTAGTACATTAGGTCATAATTTGACCGAACTCTGTACAAGACAGAATAATATCATAATTTGACCGAACCTTGTACAAGACAGAATAATATCATAATTTGACTGAACCTTATACAAGATGGAATAAGCCCAAAATATGACCGAGTCTTACATTAGGTTATGATTTGACTGAAACCTTATACAAGACAGGATGAGGTCAAAATATGACTGAGTCTTATAGAAGATGACATAAGGTCATAATTTGGCCGAACCTTGTACAAGATGACATGAGGTCATTGAACAGGTAGAAAATCTACACTGAGCCATGTGGACGAAAATGATCGATCAAAAGGCAGTGAGAAGATCTCCACCACACGAGAACGGGGAGAAGGAGATTTCAATCAGAAGATAATGTCATGTGGCTACATTGGCGGCTAAAAGACAGAGGGATGAGGCAGCTGAAGGGAGTAGGTGAAATGAAAAGGCTCATGCCTAACAAGAAATCCCATAAGTATGAATGCCAATTTTTTTTGTCTCAATCACCACTTTTTTACCCTAATCGTCATCTTCATTAAATATCTAAAATTTAAATTTGTTTAGTCAATTATCGTACACCGGAAAAATCATCGATAAAATAGAAAAGACTAGTTCTCTAAAATGCAAACATTCACCATATTCCCTTATTAAGTAAAATTTGGCGAAGACAACAAATCTATGAGCTTAGGCCCAAATATAAAGTTCATACCTTCTAACTATAATTTCATTCACAAAATATAAAAAATGTAATCAATGTCAAAATCATACATGTTATAAGACAAATTAAAAGTCATGGTGAGGGTTTAGAACATACAATCTTTTTTACCTTTTTGGTCCGTCCCACGTTAAGTCGGCCACACCTAGTTTCTACTACTTTTCATTCTAGTTAATCCAGTAATGCAGACAACCCTTACTCTCTTAAAGAGCAGGAAGTTTAGCGTCAACTCATTCAATGAATGTTGTTTCATTCACCATACGGTTGAATCCTACTTTGTATTATGGGACAGTCATTTGTCTAAAGAGAAATGGTGGTATAGCGCCTATCTCTCATAAGAGAAGAGAAGGAGAGCTACCTAGTCTATGAGTAGGATTGAAATTCCAAGCGCTTCTAGCTCAGAAACCACACAGAGACAAAGACATGGAGGTCCGGTCCAACTCATAAATCATAGACTAACAAATTTACGTGACATACACAACCTGCGTGAAGTTTTCATCTTAATTTATTCTGCAGAAATTACCTTATCATAAACTGAAATAACTAAAAATATGTTTATAAAGAAGAGCATTCAAAAAGCACAGACTCCTACTAAAACTAAATATCATCAACCGATATGACACCCATAAGAGCAGTGTGCTCATGAAACTATTTGGGTGGCAATCCCTTAGTAAGCGAATCCGCAATCATGGAGTTTGTTTCGATGTGCTCTATAGACAACTGTTCACTCTGAACTTTCTTCTTAACAACCAAGAACTTGAAGTCTATGTACCTTGACTTTGTCGAGCTCCTGTGTCGCTTTTAAATTATGGCGTCTAGGGAGTATATTGGCGATTAGAGGCAATAAACTGACGTTTAGCAACAAAGAATGATGATTTGCACCTTCATGATGGTGTTGGAGGTTGAAGAATGACGTTTGGAGGTTAAAGAGTGGCGATAGGGGTTTTTTGGTGTTCCCCAAATTTCTATTGGGGTACAAAGAGAATCTTGAGGGATTCACAAAAAATTAAATATATATTTTTTTGGAGATGTTCACCAAAAATGTGTTGAGCCTCACCAAATATATAATGGAGTTCACCAAATATGTAGTGGGGTTCACCAAATACGTACAAAATTAATAATTCTTGGAGGGGTTTACCAAAATTGACTTTGTGCGTATTTGGTGAACCCCAATACGCAATTAGTGAATACCAGTACATATTTGGTGAACCCCTACAAGAATGATTAATTTGTAAATATTTGGTGAACTTTGATATATATTTGGTGAACTTCTTAAAGAATCATTAATTTGTACGTATTTGATGAATCTCATACATTAGGGGTTCACTAAATATGTACTGGGGTTCACCAAATATGTAGTGGGGTTCACCAAATAAGTACTAATTAATAAATATTGAAAGGGTTCACCAAATATATATTGGGGTTCACGAAATATGTACTCGGATTCACCAAATATGTAGTAGAGTTCACAAAATATGTATAAAATTAATAATTCTTGGAGGGGTTCACCAAAATTGATTTTGTACGTATTTGGTGAACCCTAATACGCAATTGGTGAACTCCAGTACATATTTGGTGAACCCCTCCAAAAATTATTATTTTCTATGTATTTGGTGAACCCGGATACATATTTTGTGAACTCCGGTACGTATTTGGTGAACATCTATATATATTTGTTGAACCCCTCCAAGAATCATTAATACGTATTTGGTGAAACCCAATACATTAGGGGTTCACCAAATATGTACTAGAGTTCACCAAATATGTACATGGATTCACCGAGTACGTACAAATTAATAATTTTTAGAGAATTTCACCAAATATGTACCGGTGTTCACCAAATACGTATTGAGGTTCATCCAATATGTACTGTGGTTCACCAAATATATGCAAAATTGACTTGTAAATATTTGATGAACCCCATTACGTATTTGTAAACCCCTCCAAGAATGATTAATTGGTACGTATTTGATGAAGCTCAGTACATATTTGGTGAAACTCTGTACATATTTGGTGAACTCCTACACATATTTGGTTAACAAAATAAAATCTTCTTACTGGTTGGGCTTGTGTTGGTGGAACCACGTGTCCCGTAAGATATCAAATCGTAACTTATTCAGAGACCTACATGTGCGACAGTTTTTACCCATCGCGGCCCATTTTCGAGTCCAAAAAACATGGGCTATGCTGCTTTAAAATTTTTAGAACAGACGGATCTTGACACACGCAGGTCAACGTCACTTGTTCTCTATCTTATGCTTTTCTCCATCTTTCTTGATTTGAAACTGGATATTCATTAAAACAACTAATCCTTAATATAAAGATCCTCAACTAAGGGAGGAATTCTTTTCTGCCAACGGATAATTGCATCTCTTTCCATTTCTGAAATAGCCTAGCCATTTTATCCCTTATATGACCAAAAAGAGCCTTTTTAGAGCGCCCCATGAAAGCTTGCAGCCCTAAGTAAGACTCAATATTAAGAGCTGCTGGAATGTTAAGGGTTGACGTGACCATGGCTTTTACTTCAGTGGCGGTATTGGGCAAAAAAGCAACTGCTGACTTGCCAAAATTAATACATTGGCCCAGTGCCATGGAGTATGATTCTAATATTCTTTTAAGAGCACTACAATCCTTATCAGCGCCTTTAAAGAATACAAGGCAATCGTCTGTGAAAAGTAAGTGGGATATAAAAGGACCATTTCTGCCTACACGGTGACAGCATAGAGCACATGACCCAACAGTTTTATAGAGCATAGATGATAGCCCCTCAGAACACATGACATATAAATAAGGGGAAAGGAGGTCTCCTTGACAGAGTCCTCTTTGGGGAATAAAAGAGGCAGAGGGTTTTCCGTTTATTAAAACAGCCATCGAGGATGAGGAGACACATAACAGTTTTAATAAATTTATTATGAAAACCAATAGCTTCCATGACCCCCCCC
>QANY01013780.1:0-83607 GCA_003255025.1 Datisca glomerata | reverse complement strand
CCACCCCCCCCCCCCCCCCCCCTAAAAAACTCCATTATCTCTAACTGTCCCTCTCTCTCTCTCTCTCTCTCCTTCCCTCTCTCCCCCTCTCCCTCTCTGTCCTCTGTCCTCTGTCCTCTCTCCTTACTCATATCTAGTTTAACAGCAACATAACTGAGATTCCCTTTCTTTCTCATAGAAAGAGAGTGAAGCACTTCAAACCCAATTAAGACGTTATCTGTAAAGAGAGGGTTTTTAATGTAGGAACTTTGGTTCTCACAAATTATATCAGGAAGAACATTTTTCAGTCTACTGGCAATAACTTTGGAAATAATTTTATAGATGACATTGCAAAGGATTATCGGTCTGAAATCAGCAACAATAGAAGGATCAGAGCTCTTAGGAATAAGAGTAATTAAAGTACTGCTAATGTCAGACAGATTCATATCACTATTCAGCAAATTTAAACAGAAATTTGTTACCTCATTTCCGATCAGATCCCAATATTTTTTATTGAATGCAGCTGTGAAACCGTCTGGACTTGGGCTTTTTTAGGGTGCAAAGATCGGACAGCTTTCTCTACTTCCTCTGGAACAAAAGGCTTAATGAGCTCTCTATTCATATCATCTGATACCTTCCTGTCAATATATTTGAGAACTTCGGCCAGAGCTTCATCCCCAGGACTAGTTGTAGTAAGCAAATTTTCAAAATATGCAACTGAGAGGGAGCAAAGAGACTCGTTGTCATCAACCCAATCTACATCAATTCCACCCATCTTTCTTGATTTGCTATCACGTCTAATAATATTTAATTTAATTTTTTAAGAAAAAGGAGAATGAAAGAAGCCAAGCAAAATTTTCTAACACATAAAAATAGTGGACCTACTATTTTAATTTTTGAATGCCATTCACTTTTGTCCCTATACATTTTTAAATCAATTTAATACTTCTGATGATATTAAATAATTGTTTACTTTTAAAATGATTAAAAATTAGCGAACCTCCAAATGTAAGATATTTACACTACCAAAAGCAAAGAAAATAAATGATAAATCCAATTTACACTTATCCGTCTATAATTTATACCCATAAGTTATTTCTTTAGCATCAAATAATCTTAAATTATGAGAATTATCCATTTAGGCCCCTCCCCATTGACTTCCATTAAAATCTAACAGATTTTTTTTAATTATATTAAAACTCAAATTAAAATTATTAATGACTAAAAAACACTAAATAAACTAATTTACACTAAAAAAGGTTTTTGCCTAAATTGGACCTTGAACTTTTTATTTTACTAAAACGGATCTCAAGACTAATTTTGGCTAAACTAGATCTCAGCTGACATTCCATTCAAACTAAGCGGGTGAAGTTATCGTAATGCCCTTTCACGAATTTCAAATGATGACTTTCTCTTCTCTTCCTTTCCATCAAACCCATTTCATCCCAGTTACTTCCCCTTTTACCCATTCCATGGCTTTCTATTATCTTCCTCTCCATCAAACTCATTTCATCACTTATTTTTACACAAACCCTTTTACTTATTCAATGAGCATTCTTCTTATTCAGAATAAGAATTGATAATGTCTCCTTTTATTTTCTTTTGTATTATTATTATTATTCATTATATCTTTTATGACATTGTGCTTTTGTGCTCACATACAAGATGAGTACAAGATATTCGTGTAATTATCTTGTAAACTACAAGAAGGGTACACGATGTCTGTGTAACCGTCTTGTAGTTTACAAGAAGATAATACAATGTCTATGCAACCATCTTGCTATAAGATGGGTGCATGATGGTCATGTAGGTTACATGAAGTGTTGATTAATAATAAGTTAGAATGTATTTATTTAAATATAAATAAATATAGATGTTGAGTGTTGAAGGAAAATAAATCGACATTTGATTTGATGTTATCTAAGAAGTGTGTTTGAAGGAAAGAATGAAGAAAAATAATGTCTACTAGAAGGGTACACGAACAACCTGTACCCATCTTGCATGTGAATATAAAAGCACAAAACATAAAAAATATAATGAATAATAATAATAATACAAAAGAAAATAAAAGTAGTCATTATCAATTCTTGTTCATGAAGAAGAATAATGGTCATTGAAGAAATAAAATGGTTTATGTAAAAATAAAGGAGGAAATAGATTTGATGGAGAGGAAGAGAAGAGAAAGTTATCGTTTAAAATCTGTGAAAGGACATTTCGGTAACTTCACCCTCTTAATTTGAATGGGAGGTGAGTTAGGGTTTCTCAAAAATAATCTTAAAATCCGTTTTAGTAAAACAAAAAGTTCTGGTCCTATTTAGAGAAAAATCCTAAAAAAAAATTACTAAATCCCTAAACTTTTCCTCTCTCTTCCCCTTCCCTTTCCCGACACCATCCCGCGACTCAACCCCCTCTCAAAATTAAAAAAAAATCTGTGGAAACCATGACCCTACGTCATGTGAAACTTCTGAATGAAATAACAATATATAATATAGGGGAATATTAGATGGCTAGCATGTTGCTGAATTTCACTCAATCCAGCTCCTTGATACCAATTATCTCTTTTTCTACTTTTTCTTATTTTGATACTCCACCAAAATCAGTTTTTTCAGAGAGCAATACTGTTTCTGGCTTTTGTTTAATAGAACATCGTTTCAATCTTGGGGAGTATAGATCTTTTCTCTTCCCGAATCTTCTCTTCTTTAGCATGCCTCCTTGCCTTTATGTTGAACGTAATAGTTTTCCATCCTCCAGAAAAGTTATTGTGTTGAACACGCATAGAATAAAAGGAGAAAAATCTGAAGAGAATATATTAACCATTAGCTTATATTAAAGTGATTCATAATCAGAACTTAGAACAAGGTTGGTTTTTATTCATAAACAGAACTAGAACAAGGTTGTCAGAAAACAAAACAAAAAGTTCATCGCCCACAAAATGAAAGAAGAAACTCAATTGCAGAGGGTGAGAGGGGGAGCAGTAGGAAGAATGATAATCTGCCAAAAAAGGAAAAGATTATATATAAGACTGCAAAAGTATTTTAAAAGAACCAGCTTCATCATTTTTCCCCAGTAAAAATGAAAGTAGTCATTATCAATTCTTGTGTGTTTATTTGTCCCTACACGTGAATCACGGGGGAATCTTGTTACCTCCTAATCACACGATTCACACCACAAATCATCAAAACTTTTATATGTACAAATAAAATATATAATTTTAAAGACTTATTTGTATTCGATAATCTTGGAGAAGAATATGATATTTACAAAAGAAAATACAAAGGAGAAGTTATTTTTCTTGTTTTATAAATAATTTTCCTAGTTTTTTCAATATCTCAGTCTCATATTTCAATCGTTTTCACCTCCACATTCTACTACCAGAACTTTTGAAACCCTCATAATTACTATACAATTATATAGCATTTGGCATTTGCTGAAGAAATGCTGACAGATTATTCAGTATCTGCCAAAGAGATGAATCTCTTTCCCTATTACTCTGTTCTTGTATTGCTTTTACCCATTTTCTTCTACTGGCTGAAGCAAAACGGATCTCCAAAAACACCGCCTCTTCCACCAGGTCCAAAACCATGGCCTATAGTTGGGAACCTCTTCCAATTAGGTGAAAAGGTTCATTTCACATTCACCCACTTTTCCAAACTCTATGGCCCTCTCATTTCACTCAGGCTTGGCTCTCCACTCTATGTTGTTGCTTCTTCACCAGCCGCTGCCTCTGAAATCCTGAAAACCCACGATCGCCTTTTATCTGCTCGATATATTTTCCAAATGACACCTTCTAAAGAAAATCACAATAAATTGTCGTTTGTGTTTTCTCCTGAATGTAATGAAACTTGGAGATCCTTAAGGTCTATATGCAGAGCCAATTTGTTCACCGCAAAGGCAATAGAGTCACAGGCTAGTTTGAGGAAAAGGAAGATGAATGAGATGGTGGAGTATTTGAGTTATAAAGAAGGGAACGTAGTGCAGATTAAAGAGATTGTGTTTTCTACTGTTTTCAATACATTGGCTAACCTTTTCTTCTCAAGGGATTTGATAGGATTTGAGGATGATTTAACACATGAGGTTAAAGGTCCTCTTCAGAGGACCATGTCTTTGGGTTTGACTCCAAATCTTGCTGACTTTTTTACTCTGTTAGAGGGATTGGATCTTCAGGGTCTGAGAAAGAAGGCTGCTATGTATCTGAAGGAGATTGATGCTGTTTGGCGGAGAATTACGGACGAAAGACGAAGAACCCGCATCGTGAATCCGATAGAAAATCTGGATTTCTTAGATGTTTTGCTCGACAATGAGTTCTCTAATGAGCAGATCAACTATTTAGCTTTGGTATGCACTTCTTTTGATTTACTTATATCTTAGCCTAACTTAAATTTTCCAAACTGAGCATATCACCTCTTTTTGTACATGACGTCGAAAGAAATGAACCTTAGAAATTTTTAGGGTAAGGCTAGAAAAAAGTCTACCCTTTGTAGAGTTATTGCTAGCTTAGTTAGAGATAGCGTTTGGAATCAGTGTAATATCCCTGATTCTGATGATAATAGGCTTTTAAAGGCTCGGTGGTCTCTGCATGTCCATATCTTTGAGGGTAGATGTGAGTAATGAGTCTCTTGTTCCGTTGTGGCCTACTTGGGGTTGGGGTATACCCTTGTATTTTGCAAGTCTTTTGACTTTAATACACTTTTACCTGAGCAAAAGTGTAACACAGACATTAATGCTATCTAGCTTTTTTACTTTGCAGGAGGTTTTATCTGCAGGCACAGACACTACTACTACAACAGTAGAGTGGGCAATGGCTGAGCTGCTAAAGAACAAACACATAATGGAAAAAGTTAGTGAAGAGATCAGAAGAGAGATAAATGGTGAAGACATGATTGATGAATCTAAAATCTCTCAGCTTCCTTATCTGCAGGCTTGTATAAAAGAAACATTAAGATTACACCCACCTGCTCAATTCCTTCTTCCTCGACGAGCTCTACAGACGTGTGAGGTAATGAACTACACGATTCCTAAAGAAACTCGGATATTTGTTAACGTTTGGGCAATCGGACGGGATCCGTCGTGCTGGGAAGACCCTTTATTGTTTAAACCAGAAAGATTTATTGGGTCGGATTTGGATTTTAAAGGTCAAGATTATCAGTTTATTCCATTTGGTGGGGGAAGGAGAATTTGCCCTGGTATGCCTATGGCTACTGTCCAAGTTAGCTTAATTTTAGCTACTTTGATTCATTACTTTGATTGGTCTCTGCCAAATGGGGAAGATCCTTCACAGCTTGATATGAGTGAAAAGCTTGGTATAGTAATGCACAAGGAGAAACCTCTACTTTTGATCCCTAAAAGGAAAGTGTGATTTAGGAATAGAAACTGGTTGTTTTACTCTTCCTTTAGGTTTTGTGAGATATTTTCAGTTATTTTTGCCAATAAATAATTCAAAGATTAAAAAGATGTTACTTTGGCTTAGATTGTCTTGCTTTCTAATTCCTTCTACTTTTTAAATCTCAAACTTCATCTTTTAATTTCTCCCTCATGTAAATTGGGTGGTTAGGAACGTCTAGGGCTGAATTAGTTAGGATGAATGAATTTAGACTGATATAGTTTGTCGGTTGTTACATTTTAAGCTTAAGCTCATGAAAATGGTACTTCAAAGGAGATAATTGGGGATAACATGGGGCCAATTGGTTCCATGGATAAACACTGATGGATTCAGGAATTCTATTTCAAGTAGGATTATGAGATTTTTCATACTCAATTCATTCTGAAAGATACGATATTGACTCAACTCAGAGATAACTGATTATAAGTGAAAGTATCATAATCTTTACAAGTCAAAAATAAGTTTACAATATCAAAATTTTGTTGCACCTTTCGTTTCACTGTTTACAAATAACGAGATGTGGATAAATAAAATAGATCGAATGAACTTTTAAACCATGACAACGATAGAGATGAAGTGATCATAAATAATCAATTGAATTACGATACTCTTATGATTAACTCAGCCTCTATAAAGATGATGAGATGATGATAGAGAAAATACTCGAATGAACCTAGAAAGACCATGATAGTTATGGATGAAGTGAGCACAAGTAACTAATTTAAATTACAATACTTCTATGGTTAACTAACCTTACATACAACAACCGTGGATAAGTTACTACTACCCCTAAAATAGGATCGTAGTGTTGCAACTTTTGGCTTTCAAGAAGTGTCTGTCTGTGTTGTTTTTCATCATCTAATGTATCTATTTGATTTGGTGGGTAACCGCTTTGATCCCATCTTTCATGTTCGAAACTGGTTTAAGCCACTTTGCCTACTTTGCCATGTTTCAATTTCAACATCCCATGACATCAATTTTAATTACCCATGTTTGCAAGTTCAAATGCCTATATTTTCAATTTAATCATTCCGGTTAACAACCATAACCGCTCATTTAGATACTTAACTAAGTAGTTGACTTAGTCTATCTAACATAGCACTTTTGTTAAAATTTAAAGCATGATAAATGTAAGATATGTTGACTTTACATAATTGTCAACATTCATGTGTGTCGATTGAACAAATTCTAAGAGGAAACATGACTCTACAGCTATATAAAGGGGCAGCAATGGCCATAAAAGGATAATAAAACATCACCTAACCAACATTCAACCGAGCATCAATTCCAATCACAAACACTACTTTAATTTCAAGAAATAGATATTTAATTAAAGATTATGTAAGATATGGTTTTCTAGTGTTCTTTTAGAAATGATTTTTTTTTATCAAAATTATAATTATAATAAGATAGCCGATCATAAGTGGAAGTGAATTATAATCATTACAAGTCAATAAGAAGTTTACAACAATAAAGACTTGTTTGCTCTTTTAATTCCATTTACATTGTGCTAAAGAGGTCTAAATCTGATCTTCACTCAAATAAAAATAAGATATGAGTTCTTTAAAACTTGAACAAATGATACTTTTGAATTAATAAAAATACACACATAGTATGAAATTAATATACAATTATATTAACTTGAAATAAATAAACATAGTACAAATAAGATCAGAAACCTTAAATCTTTATAGGTAGTGAGATGAAGATGGAGAAAAGACTTGAAAGCACGTCTAAATACAATGACGATTATGAAGATGAAATGATCATATGAATATAATAAAAATTACACTACTCCCAAAACTAACTCGTTATATCGTACAATAATTATGACTTGCTCTTATTCCTCAGATAGAACCGTAGGCGATTTTTTTTATTCAAGTTTTGCTTAGGTATGTGCTTGTATTCCTTTTCATCCTCAGGTGTATTTATAGGTCTTGGTAACAAGCTCCTTGGATCCACCCTTTCATGTTTGTAACCAGTTCAAACCACTTTCCTCACTTTGCCACGTCTTCAATTTCAACTGCATGTGTTAGTAATTTCAACCACTCACGATTGTAACTTCAATTGTCTATATTTGCAATGTAACCATGTTAACAACTATAACCGCCACTCGTATACATGGTTGTGTATAGACTTAATATGTATGATATGTTGATTTTTTATGATTGTCTTCACGTTTGAATCACTTTATGTCAGTTATTTTTCAATCTTATAATCACTCATTTTCAATTTAATAAATTTATTATTTCTATAAGCTACCATTTTATAAATATGTTATTTCTTCACTTTAATTCAATAAATCTCCAGATTCTGTTTCTCTGCTTGTTTCTAGTGCGTAGTTTTTCAGTATTTTCAACTCTTAGTTTTAGTAGAAACTTTGAAAAGATTAATTCTATACTCCATGAGATCACCTTATTAAAGTCAGATTATTAGGCATAATATTTATTTGACTAATTTGGGCCGAATTGGTAAGCTTGCGAGGAACATAGATTTTGGCCTAAGCTTGCATTAACATCCTAAGTACTTCGATCAATTCCGTAGGTCAAGATATTTTAGCCAAATAATAAACTGAGCAGGAGAGAGAATATATAATTTATAGATTTTTCTCTTAAAGTGTCAAATAGTTCTCATTAATGACACATTCAAAAAGATAAATTTGAGATCTTATCCAATGACTCATCAATATTATTATATTAAGAGTTTCCTATATATTATTATCTCTTCACAATCTAAGAACCATTAAGAAATACTCATAGATCATTGACATCTTTCAGTAAGTGCCAGATTGTCACCAATGACATGTTTGACAAGGTAAATTTCAGATCTTGCCTCTTGACTTCTACAAAGAGACGGTGCCCACTTCATGAAACGATACTCAATAACTCTCTCTCAATAGTGTGTCTACCAATATACTTTTCAGACTTGATCTTTGGTGTGTACTTAGATGAATACCACAGCAGTATCAAGTTTGATACATTTATGATCTCTCTTCTCTTTTCTCAATTCAAATTTACGTGCCAAATGTTGCAATATTCAACAGAGATCTACAATAACTAGATGATTTTAAAATTGAATACAAGAAACAAAGTACCATAATACATGAATTTATAGACGTGCAATGGCTTTTGCAAGTGACTAAAAGTTAGGAGTGATTGAGCAGAAATCATAGACAACAGTTATCTCATCATTCCACATGATAAATGATTGATATCTTATTTATTCTTCTAAGAAATAATATGAAGCTAATTGGTTCTTTTTAAGATACACAAGTTAATCTTGCTATATTACAAGGGACTTAAAGGGTAGAAATTTTTCATTCTTTTTTTACCCTTAAGCCTCCTTAAAATATGGTATAATTTAAGGTTTTCATATTTTTTATTATCATTTAATACAATTTATATAACGTGATAATATTTTCTATTCAATAATAATTTATTTATAAATAGTTTTTAAAATTAAACATTTTTAAAACATTATGCAATTACAAATATAAGTAAAAATAAAGATGAATTTTATAAATTTTGAGATTATTTTCAAGACACAAGTAGTATAAAGTAGTTTATACATTAAAAATTCATAAAGCTAAATATTATATATTTATGTTATCTCAACATGAATATCTTACTATAGTAAAATGAGTTTAAAGGAGGAGAAAATTTTTATTCTTCTTTTTACCCTTCAACCCTCTTTAAAATGTAGTACAATTTAGGGTTTCACATCTTTTATCATTTAATATAACTTATATAATGGGACAATATTTCCTATTTAATAATAATTTATTTATAAATAATTTTTAAAAATAAACATTATATGCAATTACAAATATAAGTATACATCGAGATGAACTTTAATAAACTTTGAGATTATTTTTAAGACAGCAGTAGTTTATACGTTAAAAATTCACAAAGCTAAATATGATATATTTATGTTATCTGAACATGAATTGAAAGAAACATTTTGAAATAAAATAAATTCTCTCAATGTGTTAGGATATGAAAAGTTGACTGTTTAAGTAAAAAAACTACCACAGTACAAGTGTCGATTTTTCCTATTAAATGTGGGGATCTGCAACATTGGTCCGTACGCGATCTTTCCTCTCTTCTAAACAGCATCCTCCTCCTGTTGATGGTCGATATTCCGACATAATTTTGTCGGGGAGAGAAGACATACCTCTTTTAGCGATTAGAGGAAGTATTTATACCTGGGTCCTCAGGGCCGTAGGTAGATGTCGAAGAAACTTTGTGGGACACAAAATCTGTCTTGCCTGACACTGATTGGATGTAAAAGACGTGACCTTTGACATAAAGCTTGTGGATATTAAATATTGATATGCCTATGAGATGATTAGATGGAGGCTATCCTGTCATTCTGTCACGGCGATTAGACCGGTTGGGTGCTCTGGCTTAGGAGGGAGTGCCACCTTGATCGTCACCTTCAGTGGGTAATGGTGACCCTGTACTCAGGGTCGACGAAGCTTTCCTTGTGCTCTTAATCCTATTTTTCCATGAGCTCGGGTCTTGTACGTCCCGAGCTCTATAGGGGTCGACTGGCTGAGGTCGGTTATGCTATTTTCTTGGTGTAGGGAGTTTCCTATTATAGAGGGACACATGCCGTCGTGTCATTGGAAGTTGGGAAAACACCTAAAACAGTTGCCTCCAGTCAAGGACTAGGGTAGTTTCTAATATCTAAGTCTGAATAGTTCATTAACTCGAGCTCTATATCTGAGCTATCTGAGATGATAAACTTCACCTGATTCGAGTAGCTCACACTTGTGTCCAAGTTTATCATTGTCCAGCAGATCCTAACCCCTCGGTACGTTGTGTCGTATCATTCTATCGTTTAGTCTTTCAAAATCTTCTCATCGGTCCGCGAAACGGTCGTTCATTGATTGGAGGATGGACCCAACAGTTGTCATTACGACCCTCTCCTCTTTTATTTCCCTTTTTGTATGCACATTAAATGAGAGATTTGCCCCTTCAAGGCCTGTAAATGGGTGAACTTGGTTTCATTTTCATCACCCCTGCCTTTTCGACATAGTTGAAATCCCATGTTCACCCTTGTCCTTCCTATTAATCCCTTTAGAAGAACGATAATCTTGCCCCTTCAGGGCCTTCTTCCAATCTAGAGGTTCTCCTTCACGATCCTCCTCCTTTTTCATGATTGCCAGTTCCCTCTCCATCACCTCTTGAATGTCGTTCCTCGGAGTAATTGATGTTTCATTTATGGTAATTCTTCTACTGTCGATAAGCCTGTTTGGTGAATCCTTGGTATGTGGTGATAAAGACTTTACCCTTAATAAGGGCTTGTAATCCGATCGGTAGCCATAACCTTTGCTTCACGATGAAGCACCTTGACCGACCATAACCTATCTACTTCCTTTGTGCCACCATTCCTTTCGTTCTTTCATCAACTTACCCCATTGACTGCTTGGAGTGGGTTGGTGTACCAAGAGTAGGCAGAGGATGAGGTCGTTCTGAACATGAGGACGGGTGTCTCCTTTCTTTCTCCCCCCCAAGGGGAATAGATTGAGGCACTAAGAGCGGAGCAACCTGAATCCTTGAGATCTTAGAAGAGTTCGAGGAAGCTGTGGAGATCCAACCCCAGATGGGGAGATTATTTTCCTTCTTCCTGAAAATGGGCCTTTGAGTTAGCCTAGGGGGTCATCCCCTTAACCGAGGAGACTTTTGTACCTTTCCATGCACTTGTAGTCCTCTATTTATTATGAAAATAAACTTCCTTTACCTCCGGCTCTTTATTTATTTATGTTTTTAACTATTTCTTATCACAAGCATACTCCGAGTGGATAGAGTTTTATTTCTCCTAAGTCGAGCTTTAATTTGGCATGAATGATACCTTCATCCTAAGCTGCGTAGTCATTCCATTTATTACGTCGAGCGTTGTATCCATAATAAATTTCACTGGCCCGATCTTGTGATCCTGACCTAAAGTGGGCCTTAGAGGGCCTTGATCTTTTTTGGTGGACTTGACCTTGTCAGATAGGTTGCCCTTTTGTAGGTCGGGGGTTTTATAGACCTGTCATGACATTTATGAAGCCCTCAAGGGCTCCCATTTGGGAGGTCTGTTCGGGAGAATATTTCTCACATTGGAGGTTTAAATTTCTGACGTTTAGCCGAGCATGCCTTCTCCAAGTTGAGCTTTTTTCCTGGTTTGGCGATCTAGAAAGCAAGTTGAATTCCTTTGGTTCTTGGTCAGAGGGATTTTCTTTTATCACATATGCTCTAGATAAATCCTTGAGATGAGGCGCTCTTTAAAGGGCCTTATCCTTGTCTTTCAGGCTATAATGCCCGATGGACATCCTTCATTAACGTCTGGCCAAGCGTGTCCACTCTAGCTAGACCCTCAAATCTCGTCTGCGAGCATGAGTACGCAGCAGACTTCAATTATCGATATCTAACTAGGTGTGTCTGCTCTGGCTAAAACCTTGATCCCGTTTGCAAGCAGGAGTTTTCGATAAACATCATTTATTGATATCTAGCCAGACGTGTCTTCTCAGGCTAGATCCTTGATCCTGTCTCTGAGCAGAAGTGCTCGATAGACATCACTAGTCGATATCTAGCTAGTTGTGTCTGCTCTGGCTAGATCCTTAATCTTGTCTGCGAGCATGAGTGCTCGGCAGATATCACTTATCGATATCTAGACATGGGTGTCTGCTCTAACTAGATCTTTCATACCGTCTGCGAGTAGAAGTACTCGACATACATCACTCATCAATATCTAGCCATGCATGTCTGCTTTAGCTAGATTCTTGATCTCGTCTGCGAGCATAAGTGCTCGACAGACATCACCTATTGATATCTAGCTAGGCATGTCTGCTCTGGCTAGATCCTTGATCCTGTTTGTGAGCATAAGTGCTCGACAAACATCATTTATCGATATCTAGCCAAGCATGTCCACTCTAGCTAGATCCTTGATCTTGTCTGCGAGCATAAGTACTCGGCAAACATCACTTTAATCTTGACTAGTGGGATGGAGTACCTCACCAATCATCACTTTTTGTTTAATCCCGACTGATGGGCTAGAGCGCCTTGCCAGTAATCATTTTTTGTTTAATCCCGACTAGCGGGCTAAAGCACCTTGCTAGTCACCACTTTTTATTTTATCCCAACTGACGGCTAAAGCTCCTTGACATTCATCACTTTTTATTTAATCTTGACTGGTCGGTTAAAGTGTCTTACCAGTCATCATTTTTTATTTAATCCCGCCTGATAGGCTAAAATACTTTGCCAGTCATCACTTTTAATTTAATCCTGACTGGCCGGCTAAAGCGCATTACCTATCATTACTTGTTTGTTTAATCTTAACCGGTGTGTTGGAGCACCTCACCAGTCACACTTTTTGGCCTTCGCTGCGTGTCGTAGAAGAGTCAGTCCTCGGAGGGGCGAGGATAACCGAACTCCGGTTTCCTGAGCTTTTGGCCTTCCATCTCTTATCGGGGCGTCCGTATCCGAACTTCACTTTAGCACTAACTTGTCCTGAACTATTTCTCCCTGGCGGTATGGTAGGAGCATGACCAGCTCCTCGGACCATCAAATTCTCTTTCAAGTGATGCCCCTCAATTAGTGTGCTAGCCACAAACTCCTCTATTTATATGGTTCCAGTCGTCTCATGAAGTTATTGACTTCATCAAAAGTTGGTGTGAGAGGGCTAACGATCTCTCTTTCTCCCTCATCGAGCTTCATGTCATGGGGTGACTTGTGATCTTGCGCTCCAATTTTGACACGATCCTCGTCCTTCTGTTTCACCTACTTTGGGATGCAGAGGCCTAGGGTCATGTGGCAGGGGCTTTCATTTTAACAATGGAGGAGAGTTGATGTAAGCCTCTATATTTCAGCCGGGACTAATCCTCGGCTCGTCTAATCGGATCGCCCGGTTTCTTCCTGGCGGCCGTATGGATACCAAAAGCCCAGACGTTGGGCGGCCCACTGACATATTTACAGTTGCCTAAATATTGTCCCCAAGGGTTCTTTAAGGATTTTCCCTTCACCTTTCGGAGGTGACCCCAGCCAAAGCCTCATAAGAGAGAGACACATCCTTTCACAGCTCGGGTTTGTCTTGGTTCTGGTTTCCTTGAGAGATGACACATACCCTGAGCTGGGAGCTCGTCCCGCCTTTCCCTGGGTGGTTTCCCATGGAGCTTTAGAAGTTCGTGATAACTTTGCCGATGATATCCTGAGTTGTGAGGGGGGGATGGGGGATCATTCCCGTGCAAGAGACCGTTATGAGTTACGTAGGATCTGACACATCTTTCCTTTCATCCTGGTTATCTCAAATGTTATAACTACGACATCCTTCTTCCTTTTCTGGATAGTCTCGAGGGAGGTAGGACTCAAGAGGTTCCTTCCCTGGTGGGGAAACGGGAAGGTCTACCTCTTCGTCCATAAATTTCATCGGTATAGAACATTGGGCCCATCTTCACCTTGTAGGAAGAGAAATGGCTCATAATTCTTTGGCAGGGACGACTTTATAGTCATTTCCACAGACGGCGCAAATTGTTCTAGCCAAAACCCGCCACAATACATGTGTCGGCCTTTCCTATTAAATGTAGGGATCCTTCTTCTGGGGGAATTAGTGACAGTGGTGCATACGTGATCTTTCCTCTCTACAAAATGTCCTCCTCGCGACCTCGACGTCTGTAAAATACAGATAAAAAACCCTAAAGGCGAGGATTCAGGGAGTGGTTGCCCCGCATAAAGGCCTCTGATGCCTAAGCCAGTTGATGATCGATATTCTAGTATAGTTTTTATTGGGGAAAGAAGACATATCTCTTTTGGTGATTAGGGGAAATATTTATACCTGAGTTCTTGGGGCCGTAGGTAGCGTGTCAAAGAAGCTTTGTGGGACACAAAATCTGTCTTGCATGACATTGATTAAATGGAAATGAGGCAACCTTTGAGATAAAGCTTGTGGATATTAAATGTTGATGTGATTATGAGATGACCAGATAGAGGCTATACTGTCATTCTGTCGCGGTGATTAGACCGGTTGGGTGCTCGGACTTAGGAGAGAGTGTCACCTTGGTCGTCACCTTCATTGGGTAGTGGTAACCTTACACCTATAACATTTATGAATGCCATTTGCTAAGTTATTTGAATAGTACTGTAATATAGTACAATTTCAACAATATTATAAATAAGTTAATATATTTATTACGATGACATTTTTTCTTTTAATTTAAATTATAATTAAATTTTAAAGATAATATATCTATTCTAATATTAATATTAATTTTAAATTCTACGTGTAGTTTAAATTAGTTAACATGTACAAGGCACGTACATTTTGCTAGTTCGAGGAAAAGTCTAAGTTACTTTATTAGTGGAGAGAAAAGAGAGAGTGAGAAAGTAGAGAGAAGAAAAAAAATCCTCTCATCTCTTTATCTATCCTCAATATGATGCAGTAAATACTAAGAAATGACACTCCAAACTATAGCTAACTAATTCAACAACATAGATGAGAGGCAGAGCTATTAAAGGGTCAAGGTCTTCAAAACTTTGAAAAAAATAATAATACTATGTTGCCCTCAGCTACATGGGAGGAACCACATGTAAAGGAGTGGAGTAAAGTAATCCCACTAAAAAAATAAGTTAGTTTTAGTATGAATTTATTCTTTTAATTTTTGACTTTTTATTTTAATTTTTGGGTTAATATCATAGGACCCTCTGAGCTTTACTCGAAAATCAACTTACTCTTAAACTTTATTCACTTCCCTATTAACCCTAAAAATTTTTTATCCATCAACTTATCTCATGACCATCAAATGACTGTTAAATAATCATATGCACGGCATAATACTTATTTTTTTTTCTAATTTTACTCCTTTATTCAAAATCATCTAAATTAATTGTTGAGAAAATGAAGAAAAAAAAATTGCAGAGCTGAATTTATATGAAATTTTGGAAAACCTATTGCAAATAAACTTTGCTCATCCTATAATCCAAATTTCCATGAAAATTCATCATGAAGAAAAAGATAGAGATATTTTTTCAACAATTTCATATAAACTCAGCTGACCCACTTGGCATGTAATAAATTTTTTTTCTACAACTTCATATAAATTCATCATGTAGTTGAATTTATATGAAATTACTGAGACATTGCTATTTAATACTACCCAGAGAGAGGGAGAGTTGAAATTGCAGCACCAAAATTCATCAGGCAACTAGAAAATAAAGATCAGTATATTGATTTTGTTATAAACTCAAGAAAAAAATAAAAAGATCAATGAATTATTAACCATTAACCACAATCTGTGAAAGAAAATAATAGCTCACAAAATAAGGAATTACTATTTTCTACGGAATGGAAAAGATAATCTCACTTGTACGGGTAAAATTTTACATGACACGTGGTAAGATCTAGACCAAAGACTCTATCGGGGAGAAGATAGAACGAGAACCACAGGATCAATTAGGCGGTTATGAAGAATAGACTAATAAGACGAATGTACATAGATTACCGACGTGACAATCCAAAGAGAAGCTAATCAAGACCATTGGATTGATTAGACGATCAAGATTTACTTGGTTGTTATTGTTGATAAGCTAGATTTCAGAGACTATTCTGTTAATCACGTTTTCAGATAGAATTTGATAAATTATATCAGATTCTGTGTAACTAATTGAAGGCCTATAAATAGAGACATATGTAACAACATAAAAAAACAAAGGGTTCTCCATACCGAAAAAAGCATTTACATTTTGGTGCTTTCATTAAGAGATGAGAAAAAAGCTCAAGAAATCCCTCCCTTAAATGCTCAAAACCAAATCAAACTCGCTTTCAACAACGGAAGCAAAAGAAGAAACGAATGCGGGAGTAGAAACAAAAATGACTATGAAACCAAAAACAGAGCGAAAAATGGTAAACTCACTCATTCTTATTCGATTGATTTATCTATTTTGTACAATTATTATTAACACAATTTGTGGAATTGAATTATGCAAATTCAACAACCACCACGAGGGGCCGGCGAAACCCACGAACTGCCACTCACAGACTATCAGACGATTGAAGCTCGACCTACGATAGCTAGGAGAAGAGCAACCGAAGCAAAAAAAATAGAGAAAGGAAGGATATCAAAAAAGAAATCCATTCGAAGTAAGGATGTGTTAAAAAAATCTTAGAGAACTCAGACTAGAAGAGCTCATAAAGCTCATATTAGAAGAGCTCATAAAGCTCATATTAGAAGAGCTCAGAAATCTCAGATCAGAAAAGCTCATAAAGCTTAGACCAGGAGAGCTTATAAAGCTCAGATCAAAAAAGCTTAGAGAGCTCAAAAACTTCAAAAAAGCTCATAAATCCTTCAGACAAGAAAATCTCATAAAGCTCAAACTAAAAGAGCTCAGAAAGCTTAGAAAGTTCAAATCACAAAAGCTCATAAAGCTCAGATAAGAAAAGCTCACAAAGCTTAGACCAGAATAACCCATAAAACTTAGATAAAAAAAGCTCAGAGAGCTTTGAAAGTTTAGAAATGCTCATAAATCATAGACCAGAAAAGCTCATAAAGCTCAGACAAGAAGAGCTCATAAAGTTCAGAAAAGATCAGAAAGCTCAGATAAGAAAAGCTCATAAAGCTTAGATCAGAAGAGCTCAGAAAGTTCATATCAGAAAGCTCATAAAATTAAAAAGGCTTTAGAAAAGTTGAAGTCAGAGCTTCAGAAAAGTCGAAGTCTGAGCTTCAGAACGGAAAAGTTGAAGTTCAGATCAGAGAATTTGCAACTCTCTAAAAAGAAAAAGTTAGAGTGTTAGAATTTCAGAACAGAGTCTGAAAAGATTTCATAAAAGAAATTCGTTGGAAAAGAAAAATTTGTTAATGAAAGAATTTTACAGCAGAAATTCCAGAAAAAAAAAAAGAGTAAAGAAGATCATGTTCACTTCAGCCAAGAAAGCTGCCACTTCATAAGGGGAAAGCTGCCACTTCAGAATGGGAAAGCTGTCACTTCATTACAGAACGATAAAGAAAAAAAAAAGCCATTCAAATTTTTAGAACGGAAGGCTACGACTTGATAACCCTTAAAATGGACTTTATGAGAAAATAAAATATGTACAAACAACGAGAACGAAAACATCTTAACAATGGGAACGAAAATATCTTAACAACAGAAGCGACAATGGGAGCGGAAATGAAAACTTAAACGAAAAAAGCTGGAAGAAAAATTACATGGCGAGTCACATTATTATAAAATATGAGAGTTTATTTCATGGAGAATTTTATGGAATTCAAGTTGAGCTCCGTGTTAAAAGTATGGTAATCTTTGTACAGGAAAGTAAACTTAATTATGTCTTTCAATTTTTTTTAACTGAATTAAGCTAACTTACATAACATATAATATATCATGAGAAAGATGTAGATTTCTACTATTTGAAGAATTTTACAGAACTTGATTTGGAGCTCATGAAAAAAAGTTATGACGATTCTCATGGAGGCTGGTTAGATAAGTAGATTATGCAGAACCTTAAATTCAGAAATTAAACTGCATTGACTGGGGACCAACTACATGACAAATCTTATGTCAACAGAAAGATACATAAATCCACATTGTGAAGAATTTTACAGAAATCAATTTGAAGCTCTTGATAAAAAGTGATGGCAGCTCTCGTTGGTGAAAGAACTTCAGAGCATAAAAGAAAAGAAGTTGAGGAAAGAACTTTAAAATAAAAAAAATTGAGGAAAAAACTTCAGAGCAGAAAAGAAAAGAAGTTGAGGAAAGAACTTCATAACAGAAAAGAAGTTGAGGAAAAAACTTCAGAAAAGAAAAGAAGCTGAGAGAAGAAATGCTGGGCTGAGTAAAGATAGACAGAAAAGAAAAGCTGAGTAAAGAAAAGTCGAGAAAAGAAAAGATGAGTGATGAAAAGTTGAGAAAAGAAAGGCTGAGCTGAGTAAAAAAGGCAGAAAAAAGAGCTGAGTAAAGAAAGACAGAAAAGAAAAGCTCAGTAAAGAAAAGTAGAGTAAAGGAAGGCCGCGACTTCAACATTTTAGAACGGGAAGGGCAGAAGTAAAGGAAAAAGAAGTGAGAAAGGAAGGAAAAAGTTAAAAGCAGAAAAAGGAAACCGAAAAGGAGAAATGGAGAAATACGAAATAAAAAAGTGCAAAGCGGAGGAATGAAAGAAAATAGGAAAAACTCCATCGGTGAACTGGTACTAAATCAAAATGGGACTATGGACGCCGTTCTCAGAAGGAAATCAAAATAGGGTCATGGTTCCATGAAAGGAGCCTAAGTCCTTTGGAATGTCTATGGACGTTGTTCTCAGAAGGAAATAAAAATGAGATCATAGTTCTTTATTTGAACTTAAGGCCTCCTCTCAAAAGAAAATGAGTAATTTCTTGTCTCAGAATGAAGACGGGGTCATGGTTCTTTATTTGAACCAAAGTCCTTGAGGAAGCATGTATATCCTAAGAAAGTTAAAGTATTATCCTCGAGAACAAATTTCACAAAAGAACATAGTTATTCTCAAGAGAACTGGGAGTCAAAAGTTTCCTAAGTATTTAAGAACGAATTTTATTGAAAGCTTGAAGTTGAAATAGTACCAGATTTTGATCCCCAAATTTTACTAAGTCGTTGAATGAAGTATAACAAAAGGGAGTTCAATAGAAGAAGAATTGCACAAACAGAGTAATTCATATTAATCTAAGCAGAAGTACAAAGGGAAAATATGAAACGAGAGAAGGAAAAAGAAAATAATGAAACAGTAGAAATTCTACCGATAAATGCAGAACATCAAACGCAAACTCATGCTATGTAATTATGAAATGGTACACTCGCTTCTTACTCATCTCAACAAATTATTATGTTATTGTTTTTATACAACATTCTTGTCACATATTTTAACGTACAAGAGAAGGAAAATGGAAAATGATGAACGAGAAAAACTCTACCAATGGGTTCATCGTGAATGGAATAAAAAGACGTAACAGCAAATGAAGAAGAATTAATCTACATCGACAACAAATTGATAAAAAAAATTACTCGACAACTACAAAGCATTTGTGAATGGAAACATAAAAATGTAATGGTAGAAAGAAAAGGAGAAACCACCATTGACAACAGACAATCGAAATGTTACATGAAAAAATAATGTCGCATGTTTTCAAGAAGCATGTAAGAACATAAACATACATACATAACGTCAGAACAAGAAAAGATGACCATTACACATCAACGAATAAAATTTCATTGAGTGTAATGGGGGCCAATGTACAAGTAAAATTTCACATGGCACGTGGTAAGATCTAGACTGAAGACTCCATTGAGGAGAAGATAGAGAGAGAACCATAGGATCAACTAGACAGTTATGAAGAATATGTCAATAGACGAAAATACATGGATTACTGACGTGAAAATCCAAAGAGAAGCTAGTCAAGATTTACTTGATTGTTATTGTTGATAAGCTAGATCTTAGAAAATATTCTAGTGATCATATTTTCGTATATAATTAGATAAACTCTATCAGATTCTGTGTAACTGATTGAAGGCCTATAAGTAGAGGCATATGTAATAACATACAAAAAAAGAACACACAGAGTTAAACATAGGGCTTACTAAGCAGTTGAGAGATTTACTCACTTCTTACTAAATGACTACTAAAACCATGTGGTATCATCTAAGTCCTATACTCCCCCACCAAAGACGTGGACAGTAGTATACATCACTCGCTTCTAAACATAGGTTTGACTAAGCAATTGAGAAATTGACTCACTAACTATTAAATGACTACTAAAAATATGTAGTATCATCTAAGTCCTTGTACATGAGGGTCTACGATCTTAACGTTGACTACCCGCGAAGTATAACTCTTACGGGGTATGGGGAGTGTCTCCACCAAGGATACACAGTGGAGTAGCACCGCTGAGACGTACTATAAAGTATCACCACTGAGATGCACCATGGAGTGTCACCGCTGAAGTGCACCCATTGGGGTGCCGCCACTGGGTGTGGGGTGCCACCACTGAGATGCACCCTTTGGGGTGCAAGCCATGAGGTGCCGCCACTAAGGTACGCGTGAGGGTCATCCCCATGGAAGAACCATTGATGTCACATTCATTGTAGCACCATTGATGTCGCCAGCATGGTAGTACCATTGATTTCGCCCTCATGGTAGCACCATTGATGTCACCCTCATGGTAGCACCATTGATGTCACCATCATGGGGTACCATGGAGGTGCCTGGATCACCATTCATAATGTAACTCGAAGATGACAATGACGTACTTTAGACAAGACATATCACTTTGCTATCACAATAAGTCATTACATCATAAACCTCCAAGTCAACTGACAAAGACTTGGATGAAAGTATGGTTGCCTGGGAAGCTTGGGAAGCTGTGGACTGGTAGGATTAGAGGTGAGGCTACGTTGTATTGGAAGGGGAGATACCTCTTCAGTACAGCCACTCTAGATATTGAGGGTGTGCTACCCTCCCACTTTGGGGAGGGTTTGGTTTGAGAGGAAACATTGGGTGAATATCGCCGTTGATCCCCACCAGTTAGGCATGTTCTCCCTAGATATGGTCATTACACAAAAACCCACGTGGTGCCACCCGATTGGCTCATGTGTAATCCTCCTCTTACTCACCTATGCCTGATCAATCAGCTTAGGTGATGCGATTCAATTGGAAAACTTGCAAGTAATCGAAGAATTAGTTGCAATGGTCCCCTCTCCTCATGTTCAACTATAAAAGGAGTACTCCCCCTTCATTTAAGGAGAGGATAAAAAAGCTTTAGAAGGAGAAGATCTCATTTCTAAATAGAGAGAGAGAGAGAGAGTAAGCATTTGTCACCACCATTGAATGTCTAGAGTGTTTGTCCTTCACCTCTCAGCGTCCTCCCTAACATTCTCAGACGTTGTTCCGGTCACGAGCTAGGATTAGACCACTAATGTACTGACCTACCTCACTCCTTGCATCTACATTTGGCGACTCCACTGGGGAGTGGTTTTCCACTCTTCCGAAGGACCACCATGGTTGGACGTGCAAAGGAAGAGCAGCTACGAACGCAGACAAGAGGAGGAGAACACCTCTTCTGAGTTACCGCCAAGCACACCTACATAAGCACAAGAGCAAGTCTAAGCCATTCGGGAACTCTAAGATTCTAACATTAAGATGAGAAGAGTCATTGATACATTGAATGCGTACATCAGTCCCACTACACCATAACACCCGCCCTAGCCTCCATCATGGGCGTGCAACAGGCATCCGTCATAGGCGCACAACTGGCTACCTCCATCATAGGCGCACAACTGACTACCTCCATCATGGATATGCAACCGACCACCTCCATCATAGACGCGCAACCAACCTCCACCATGGGCACGCAACTGGCCTCCATTATGGGAGCGCAACCAACCTCCACCATAGGCGCGCCACTGACCTCTCTTATGGGTGTCCAACCACCCTCCATTGTAGGTGTTCAATCATAATCATTAGCCCATAACCATGTTCATTTGAATGTTCAAGCCAACATTTAAACTCTTGCATAAGTCAATGTTACACCAACACCTCTGGGCAACTTCGCTACCTCAACTACTACAATAGTTCAGACCAACCTCACCCTAAGCGCAAACATCCTTGTTAGAAGTAGTCATTTCATTACCCATGAAGCCCTTCAAAAGGTAATCTAAGAGGAGAGAGTAAGAGCATCGCTGAATGAGTCCGTTGTCAACTTTAGGCCACCATATTCGGCTGACATAGTTTTAAGACGATACCCAGCGGATTATGTTCCCCCAAAGTTTTGGAAATATAATGGCCGAAATGGGTGTGCCAAAGAACATGTGATACATTTCATTGATGATGTGGGACACTATGGTTATGATGAGTTCATGCGCTTGAGGGAATTCTCCAAGTCATTGGCGAAGCGCGCTTACACTTGGTATTCGAACTTGGCACCCGAGTCGATCATGACATGGATGCCAATGGTATCAATCTTCTTGGCGAAGTTCTTTGTCAATGACGACTTTGTGTCATATGTTCAACGGTTCAAGGAGAAGGCCATGGATTGCTAAGAGGATTGCAAGGAGGAATCCCTTATGAAGATGGGCATTAGATGCATGTTGTGTGATTACAAGGTTTACCTTGAGAACTTAGGGATAGTCACGTTCGCCCGCTTGATAGAAGCGTCCAAGAGGACAAGCGCTTCAATACGTTGGCCACGACAACCCGAGAGGAATGACCTTCACGACCGCCCTTAGAGACCCACCACGTCACTCTACTATCCTCAAGTAGAGGCTGCACAATCATAGGGGCGTGATCGTAAGAGAGGCAGAGATGAAAGGAATGACCCACCACCTTTTCCTTGCACCATGGATAAGGCGGAATCACTAGTGGATGTATGGATAAAGGACAAAGAGATCATTTTTCCTTGGGTCATCGTTCTACCTATAAAGGAGGAAAGGAGGAAATGTGTAAATTTCTTAGAAGATTCTTTGATGAGAAGTTGAAGAAGGGCGATATCATTACATAAGGTGTCGGACCCGCGGATCCACTCTTTTTTCCCCAACATGTTAATGTCAACATGATTAGCGCTGACGTAATAGGATCTACCTCATATGTTACCACAATGAAGGAAGCAGATGATGAAGCAACCATAGGGAGAGATGCCACTTTCATAGATAAACTCTTGAACACAAGGACCTGTAAAAACGTTTTTGATACGCTTGGGTTGGATGATATTGCACGGCGTCAAGTCTCCAAAATGCTAATAGATAATTATGCTATTATGATTTGTTGCTTTGCATAATCGCCTTTAAGCAAGATGAGGTGGAATGAGGAGAGAATCATCACATTCACCAATATTGTCCGACATGTTAAAAGGACGGGACACAATCGCCCCATTTATATGAAGGCAACGGTCAATGGCGTGCAAGCAAGGCGCGCCATATTGGACAATGGATCGGTAGTGAATTTCATGTCTTATGCTACCTTCAAGGTGGTTGGCATCCAAGAGAGGAGACTAGTGAGACAATCAATTATTGTTACAGGTTTCTCATTAGCGAGTGTGAGGATGATGGTTACGTCAATGTGGAGTGTCAAATTGGACCAATAAAAATCACCAACTATTTCCATGTGATCGAGTACAATATGTTGTACCACATATTTTGGGGAGGCCATGGATTCAAAACCACAAATGTGTCCCATCAACCTTGCATCAGTGCCTAAAATCACGATGTCATGGTAAGAACATCACGGTGGCGGCTACCAAAGTGCCATTTGGTGAGACCGAAATTCACTTGATAGAGGCGACGTTCTTTGACAAACTTACAACGGCCGACACCGCCGTACCTAGAAGGATGGTTGCCACCCCTTTCTCAAAGTGGGAGGTTGGGAAAGGAAAAGAAGTACTTTCATCGGGGACGAAGCTGGTAACCCGAGTGACTTTACCACACGGAAATAGGGTGTACGACTTATGATGGTGCGCGGGGTCAGACGTACAGCCTAATCCCTCTTATGCTGAAGCAGATGAGGATATGATGACAGAGGAGGGATTCATTAAGGCACAAGGACTTATGGGAGGGATCCATGTGATGAATTGATTATCGTGACGTCGCGCAAGTTTTGTTTTATTAAAAGATTTGATTTCTATAAATCATAATTTTTTTTAAAATGACACGCATCTCCACGCTTCCGACAACCAGCAAGTGGTATCAGAGCGATCTTTATATATTTATATGTTAAATGTTGTGTGGGTTTTCTTGCATTATTCATATAATATGAGATATGTACGATGATGGATGGTTATGTTTTTTTCTTTAATGTATAGAAAATAATGGATCGTTAATTGTGTGATTATCGGGTTAGACCTTGTTTTAATTTTTTTCTGGATCTTCTGTAAGGCGAATTGAGGCGTAGGAATTTTTGTAGTTTTTTTAATATTATTATAATTATTCCGAACGTGAGAAGATGAAGAACGCACGAGACGAACAGGAAAATTTACTGTTCACGTGAAAACACTATTCACCCACGAAAACACTGCTCGTGCTGGGAATTTACTGTACCGGTTGTGAATAGTGGCTATCCGGCATGGCAGCGGCTACTGACGGTGAGACTGGTAGCGGTGGTGTTGGGCGATGATCGGAAAGTCCTATCGTCGGTGACAACTGTTATCATGTTTTAGGAAAATTTTCAACAAACCATGCAACCAACTCTATCACCTAAGTGTTTCATTAAAACTCATAATATTTTAATTATCCATTTAAATTTTGAAATTAATATAATTTTAAAATTAATTATTAATTTTTGATTTTATGAAAATTAAAAACTAATAAGTTGATTGGGTTTGACCCAAGTTTGATCAAATCTAATAAGATATTTATTTGACTAAATTAAAGTCAACTATATGAAAATGAATAATTATAAAAATTATTTTAATTAAGAAAAATATTTTTTGTATTTAAAAAAAGTTTTGTTTAAAACTTGAAGATTATGAAGATGAATATCAGGAGGAGAAGGCAATATTTGGAAACTATGTATTCTTGAAATTCGCTTTGTAATTTTTTTTCTTTATTTCAACGGTTAATTTAGAAATATTCAATAGTCACTCGGTCCATTATTATTTTATTTAATTGTTAAATAATTATTTAATTGTTATGCTTGATAACATGTCCATGCATTAGTCGATTGCATACCATACATGAAAATCCTATACAATGTTATTTAATCATGCATCTCATCTGTAAAAATATGATTTATTAGGATTGTCATAATATGTTTATATATATTGCTTTATGAAATCAGTTGCACGTAAACTGTTAGGTTTTAACTAGTTAAAACTTGGTAATCACACCACACTAATGACTATAGTAACATTTAGGTCAACCGACTTTAGTAAAAGATTTTTATTATAGTTTGATGAATATAATTACTTAGTTAATTTAAGTTCACCAAATTATTACTTAGGCGCGTCAGAAATTTAAATGAACTTAGACCAATGAGATCGGATTAGCTGATAATTAAATATTAATAGGGTTATTATTTTAACTAGTAATTAATTTAGAATTAATTGATTAGTTAAAGTAAAAACACATTATCCTAAAATAGTGAGTAGGAGAATGTTGACATGTCAATGTAACCTATGGTCTCCATCATTAGTACAACACCGTGAGATGCAGTGAAGGCCTCGAGATGACTTTGTTTTCATTCCCCTAAGGAAGGTTTCGAGCTGCACCAGTACCAAGGTTGGACTTCTTAAGAATATAGGAGGAAGTGATGTAATTTAGTTTTGACCAACCCTAAGGCGGCATATTCTAATTGAAGTCATGAAATCTCAAATAATGGGTTACACTCATAAAATCATAATTAAGCTTTTATATGGATAGTTGTGACTTGACCGAAAAAATGATACCTTATTATTAAAAGAGAAAAATGAGATATTTTAAGTTTTAATTAATAAGGATGAGAATGTCGCATAGACAATCTAAGGTTAATCTGACCGACCCTAAGGCGACACATTAATTGTTGGGTTGTTTTATCGTGATTAGTAAATGCTAGATTTATGTGTTTATTATGATTGCATTCATGCATCACATTTACTTTTCGAATTCTAGATATTTATCAATTATATTGAATCATATATATTTTAAATTTCAGTTATCAATATTATGCCTGCCATGGGCAACCGTGTTACCGCTTTACTCGCTCTTGAGAATTTGAATGGTGATAATTTTATATGGTGGAAATCAAATATGAATGTAATGCTGATTTAAAAGAATCATAAGTTCGTTCTTACTGATAAATGTCCTGAGGAGCCCGCTGCTAACGCCCCTAAGAATGTTAGTGACAAATATGATGCTTGGATCATATCAAACAATAAGACGATGTGCTACATGCTTATGAGCATGAATGATGCTCTGAGAACCAAGCATGAAAGTATGGAGACTACCGATGAGATTATGAAATCTTTGCAGGCAATGTTTGGGTAGTAGTCCGATCAAAGTCGTCATGAGGCCACTAGGAGTTATATGACAACTAAGATGAGGAATGGTACTTCTGTTCGAGAACATGATCAACATTATGCACGAGGCATAAGTACATGGGGTGACTATTAATGAGCGGACTAAAGTTAGCATCATACTAGAGTCGCTCACACTAGATTTTTTTGTATTCATGACCAACTATGTTATGAACAAGTTACAATTCAACATGACTTAATTGTTGAATAAACTACAAACTTTTAGTTCACTCAACCTTAGAAGGACCAAAGAGGGAGAGGCAAATGTTGTCAAGAAAAAATCTTCTTCCAATATTGTTAAGAACAAGAAAAGGAAGAAGAGCCATGGTAATGCCAAGAGTAAGAACAAAAGAGTAAAGAACTCCAAAACATCATCGAAAGACAAGAAGAACAAGAAAGACAGCAAGCCCAAAGGAAAGTGTTTCCACTGTAGGGTTGAAGGTTATTGGAAGCGAAACTATAATAAGTATCTCTCTGAGCTGCAAAAGAAAGGTAAATATGATTAACTTGTACTTGAAGCTTGTTTAGTGGAATCTGATTTGTCATCATAGATACTTGATTCAGGAGCCACTAACTATGTATGTTCTTCTTTGCTGATGCTTGGTTCGTCAATGGAGATGGCTGATGGCGAGGTCATTCTGAGAATTGACAGTGGTGCGCTCGTGTCAGCTAAAGCATTAGGGACAATCTGTTTACTTTTTTATATAATTACTTAGTTTTGAACGATGTTTATTATATTCCTAGTTTTTTGTGGAATTTGATTTCTCTGACATTTTTGCAAGAACAGTTATTCAAAGTTTCTTTCATTAATAAAGAGTTTATTATTTCTAAGAATGGATTCGATATCTGTCATGCTAAAATTATAAATGGACTGTATATGCTTAAACCGACTGAACGCGCGTTGAATAATTCTGAAATATTTAAAGTAGCAAAACCTAAAAATAACAAATGCAAAGAGTTTCTCCTGATGATAACATATATTTATGCATTTTAGGTTTAGACATATTAATCTAGATAGGTTAAACATGTTAAGAAAGTATGGGGCTTTGAGAGAGCTAAAAGTTGGAACACTTCTTGTTTGGGAAACCTGTCTAGAGGGTAAAATGACCAGGAGGCATTTCACAGCAAAGGGCCAAAGAGCCCAGGAATCATTTTAGTTAGTACATAGTGATGTCTGTGGACCGATCAATGTACAAGTTAGAGGTGGGTATGAGTATTTTGTCTCTTGACGACTACTCAAGATATGGTTACAGTTACCTAATACATCGAAGGTCTGAAACTTTTAGAAAGTTTAAAGACTTCAAGGTTGAAGCTAAAAAGTAATTAGGTAAATCATTGAAAACCCTTCGATCCTATCGAGGTGGTGAATACTTGAATTTAGAATTCAAGGATTATTTACTGGAGTGTAGAATCCTATCCCAACTTACAGCACCTGGAACACCACAGCAAAATGGTATTGCAGAGAGGAAAAACTGAACCTTATTGGATATGGTTAGGTCGATGTTAAGCTACTCATCATTGTCACTTACATTTTAGAAATATGCACTACACATGGAAACTTACATTTTGAATGTAATGCCCTCTAAATCTGTGAGCAAGAGGCTTTTAGAGTTATGGAATGGCTCCAAACCTAGTTTGTGTCATTTCCGTATATGGGGGTGTCCAGCTCATGTTCTTAGACCCAAGATTGGAAAGTTAGAATCAATGTCTGAGGTATGCATATTCGTTGGCTATTCTCTAGAGACTAGAGGTGGGTACTTTTATAGTCACAATGATAAAAAAGATGTTTATGTCAAAAAATGTAACCTTTCTTGAGCATGACTATATGCAAAACTACAAACCTCGTAGCAAAGTTGTTCTCGAGGAATTATCGACTGATGAGATCAGACCACCTTCAATTTCTACTGATAAACGATAAACTAGAGAAACCACAGTTCTTGTGAGGGAAACCCTGGTGCAACTTTGTAGTGGGACGGTTGTGAGACAACCAATTCACTATGAAGTAGAGGCACATGTCCTAGTGTGAGACACTAATAATGACGATCCATTATCTTATGAAGAAGTAATGGATGATCCTGAAAATGAGAAACGGTAATATGCCATGAACCAGGAAATGGAATCTATGTATTCTAATTTTGTCTGAAGATGTCAGGCCCATTGGATGTAAATGGATCTTCAAGAAGAAAATAGATGCATACGAGAAAGTATAAACTTTCAAGGCATGGTTAGTAGACAAAGGCTATACACAAAGGGATGGAGTCGATTATGAAGAGACATTCTCCCCTATGGCCATGCTAAAACCATTCGCATCATTTTGTCCATACCCACTAGTTTTGACTATGAGATATGGTAAATGGACGTCAAGATATCTTTTCTGAATGGCTCTTTTGAAGAAAGAATCTATATGATGCAACCAGAAGGGTTCGTACAAAAGGGGCGAGATTAGAAAAGTATGCAAGTTGCTTAAATCTATTTATGGATTAAAGCATGCATTTAGATCTTCGAATCTTACATTTGATGAGATTATAAAGTCTTATGGCTTCGAGCAAAATGTTGCCGAAGCCTGTGTCTATAAATACACCAAAGATAAGATAATGGTTTTCTTTGTTCTTTATGTTGATTATATTCTACTCATTGGGAATGATGTAAAATCTTTGTCAAGAGTAAAGAAGTGGTTAGCTGAAAAATTTCAAATGAAAGATTTATAAGAAGCGAGCTATGTTCTAGGCAATCAAATATTAAGGGATAGAAAGAAAAAAAATCTTAGCACTTTCTCAGGTATCTTATATTGATAAGATCCTGGAGAGATTCTCTATGGAAAATTCCAAAAAAAGGTCAACAATCGACAAGACATAGGATTGTCCTCTCCAAGGAACAATGTACTAAGACAACTCAAGAGGAAGATGATATGAGAAAGGTTCCATATGCTTTAGTAGTTAGAAGTCTCATGTATGTAATGTTATGTACGAGACCGAAGATCTGTTATGCAGTGGGAATAGTCGGTCGTAATCAATCGAATCTAGGTTTGGAACACTAGATTACAGTAAAACACATTCTCAAGTATCTTAGGAGAATGAGAAACTATATACTTGTTCATTTAGATGGAGACCTGAACCCCACTGGATATACTGATTCTTATTTTCAATCAGATAGTCGAAAGTCAACATCTGGATCAGTATTCACCCTAGGTAGAGTAGTTATAGTCTGGAGAAGTTTTAAACAATCTAGCATTACAAACTTGACTATGGAAGTTGAATATATAGCGGCTTGTGAAGCTGCGAAAGACACAGTATGGCTCAGAAAGTTCTATTCTGATCTGAAAGTAGATCCAAATATGAACAAGTTACTAATCTTTTACGATGATAAAAATGGGACGATAACAAATTCCAAGGAATAGAGGAGCCACAAGAGGGGCAAGCACATAGAGAGAAAATATCATTTTTGGGATGTGATTGTTATGAAGATAGCATCTGAACAGAACTTGACTAATTTTTTTACAAATACACTTTCTGCTAAGTCATTTGAGGGTCACGTATGTAGCATGAGATTAAGAGATATGCAACATTTATTTTAGGGAAAGTGGGAGATTGTTGGGGGTTATGCCCTCAAAGCACGTGTATCGATATTTGATATAAAATTTAAAGATGATTACATTTTTCTTATAATTATTCTTTTAAATTATTGTTGAATAATTTATATAAATATCTGAAAATTCCATATTCATTAATGAGACTATGATCGTGTATTAGTACAAGAGAATTAAGATCATAGATAATGAATAAAATTGTCAGCAGCATATTAAAGTATAGAATCTTTAATGAATGGTTACTAGTACGGTTCACTAAGCATTATGATTGCGTGTGATCTAGAACCGGATCATTGATGTGGATAGACATCTTAGTTAAGGTACGTTATATAATAAGATTATATATGACATGACTGATGTGAGTTAATATATTTATTAACGTTCCATTTATCATAAAGATTTAATACACATCAATTTGATGATCATATGTAGATCAGTATGAATCCTAAGTAGTAATGAACTCATATGTATGTTTACTAGATCTTTTGATTCACTCGTTAAGATCTATTTGTTAATCATGCTTATGACTTTTGTTTTGGAGATTCATTGATGTGGATAGCTGAGAACATGATCTTACAAGATTTGAAATCTAAGCTTTCCTAACAGATCATATATTGAATCTCTTAAGCGTTAATTCTGAAACTTAATAGTTATTGAGCTCAAATTTATAATAAGATTATAAAGTAGCCATTCACTAGTGGATAAATGGTACTTAAGGATCAAGAGGTAATTAGAAGGGTAAAATGATAATTTTGACCAATTCTAATTTACGAACCAATAATTAGAGAACATAACTACATGAAATGATTATGTCAGTGGACTACATGAGAATACTCTGTAAATACATTTTATAATCTCTAAAAGTGCAATTCCATATTTATCGTGGAGTAATAATGAAATAAATAAATAAAATTATTTAATTAATAATCTGGTTTATTGGATCTTGGTATTATAAGTCCAAGGTCCCCAGGTCATCTCTATACTATGCTGTCTAGGGTGTGAATATTTCAGAACATGAGAAAATGACTGACTTGCAAAAAGAATGTTTATTTTAGGGCAAGTACATAATTATGAAATAATTATGTGTGATTAGTTAATTACGAATTAATTAATTGAATTATATATATATTTAAATATAATTTTCAGAAATTATATATATAAATAATTATTGATTTTTTATTATCGATAAGTGAGACAGAATATCTAATTTGTGAGATTAGATAATTAAATTATTATTAGATAATAATTTAAATCAATTAAATTACTATTAGATAAAAATTTAAATCACTTAAATATGTTATTTGTGAAATAATAGATAAGATAGTTGATAGGGATGATCATATATGTTAATTTTGAATTAACCGATATCTAGATAATTATCTGATTAAAATAAATATATAATTCATAGTAATTGTCACGTGTCAATCACTGATAAGGTATCAGAAATTTACATTGACTATTGTGGTGTCATATGGCATTACAGTAGTGAGTGTGTAACAGTGTAGTGCCACATGGTACTACAGTGGTTTCGTGAGGCACTGTGCTGGCTTACGGCACATTGCAGTGCCATGTGGCACTACAATTGTGCACAATTACAGTGGGTCTCACTACAATTGGTAATTTTATAATTAAATATTATTTCAGTTTATCCCTAAAATTATGATACACTATTATCTAGAATATATACCTTTGAGAACATCTAGAGATGGAAAACGTGTCTTGTAATATTCTACGTGCCCACACACGTCCTAGTGTTTTGAGTATTGACTTGGAATATCTTTGTGTGAAACTCGAAGTCTACTGATCGTTGGTACAATTTTATGGGAACGGATGATTGATCGGTTTATGCAAAGACACTTGATATAGACTACAAGAGGTATATGATTCCTAACCTTGTATGTTGTAGATTTAACTTATAAATATATAATAGATCTTGAGTGATTGAAAAAAAAATCAATAAAGTTTTTTATTTAATTATTGTGGCGTTGCACAAGTTTTTTATTTAAAAGATTTGATTTTTATTAAAAGTTTATTTTTTTAAAGGGGCCACGCTCCTCCAAGCTTTCTCCTCACACGCCCCGCGACGACCAGCAACAGCCACCTCAAGCATCTACATGAAGACAATTTTTCCTGGGAAGTATAGTATACTCTAACGACCTCACACGATCTCACCAAGGACACTCGCAATATGTTACCGCATAAAGATTACAAGGCAACAAGCAAATAAACGATGCATACAAAAAGAGAGAGATAACGAGCCAACATTCCACATGTGAAGATAAGAAGATGACATCTCATTCACGAATAAAAGTTCATAGTAGTATGAGTAATTATTACAACAAAAGTGATAAGGGGTACAGGAAGAAAAGCAAGCAATCTAACTGTTGTTCCCAAAAACATAACCCACCACAAGCTCTTCAGAGTTGAGCCTAACAATGGTGGTCCTCGCTTGGAGCTGACGATGCTTGTTGATCTCCGCGTCTATGTCTGCTATATTTGCTTGCGCCACAAGCATTCGCTCTTATTGATAGCGATCGTGTGAAGTCGTTAGAGTATACTATACTTTGTTTACCCACTATCTCACCTAACGAGTGCTCCTCCCAGGGGCGTAAGAGCCTTACTCATGGCACCTAGTGTGTCTAGGCGGCATGAGTGTTTCATCGTGGTGAGATCGAGCGCAATGAGGCGACACGTGAGTCCGAGTGATACATCAAATACGTGGATTTGAGCGGTGCATTACAAGTATTCACGAAGTCTATCATACATTTTCTATAAGTAGGAACGTGAAAGCCTACATAACTCATCGAGCATGACGCCTATCATGGGTGCTTCAATTAAAAAAGGGGTGAAAGTCTACGCATCTCACCAAACATGACGTTTATCATGAGTGTTCTCAAATATAGGCATGAAAGCTTACGTGACTCACCAATCATGTCGTTTATCATGGGTGTTCTTGAATAAGGGCGTGAAAGCCTATGCAACTCACTAAGCATGACGTTTGTCATAGGTGTTCTTAATAAGGGCGTTGGAGCCCCATTAAGTAGCGATATTTCGTAGCACATCTTTAGAGTCAAAAATTTCTGAAGTTCCTCCGTTCATTCCAAGTTTGAGTGTAGAAGAGCGGGCCAAGTGGCTTATATCACGCCTAGTTTCCTCGATGGCTATTGTTTCAAGCAATCACAAAATATTGTCATGTATAAAAAGAAGCAACTAACAAAATGCCTACGCATTGTATTTCTTGATAACGTTGAAGTCGATAGGTGATTGTAATGGGCGTCTTGTTTGAGGATAGACTAAACAACAATATCCAATTTTGGCTAAGGATGTTATCTCATAGGGGTCTTCCCATTTTGGTGTGAATATTTGAGCGTGCATACCCCGCATTACATAATCTACTGCTTTCAATACTAGGTCACCTTCGTGGAACACCCGCGAACGTACCATTACCTTGTAGGTTTTGATCATTGTCTCTTGGTAGGCTTGGATTCTTTCCTTGGCCTTATCTCTCCTTTCATCTATAGCTTCTAGATCACCAAAACGGGTGGGGCACTCAACTCCTACTAAAGAAGCTAGCTTAGTCGATGGTACCATTACCTTTGCAGGTATGACTTCTTCGTAACCATACACCAAAGCAAAGGGAGTTGCTTGCGTGGGAGACCGCTTCGCTGTTCGATATGCCCATAGTGTTAAAGGAAGTCCTTGTGTTCTCGGCGTCATGGACCATGCGACTAAGTAACGTCTTGTTAGTTTCCTCGGCATAACCATTCCCCTTGGGATAATAAGGTGTGGACTTATAATGGAAGGAAACCCAATTATTGGAGAAAATCAGGAAACATTACCTGAAGAAATTAATACACTCTTTTATACAATAATTGAACACTTCATTGGTACGCCAAGTAATATTACTTCACGTATTCATGATCAATTAACCAATCTTAGGTGTCCAAATTTCAAAAGCTTCATCTCCTTCCACATGTTCAACACATAAGATACAACCTCTAGGTGGGCATCCTTGTATTGAAGGTGGGCCAAAATGAACAATGTCTTGCCAACCATAGCAATGCAGAATTAGCGAATATGCCTGGTAAAATGCCACAATCAGAATGAGTTTCAACAGCCTTATGAAGATACAAGATCAACGTCTCGTCCACTAAAATCTGGTCATACTCAACCATCCGTCCAGAAATCTTCAGCTTGAATTCGTGTGCACTATAAGCTTCGTAGCTCATGTTGTCACTCCGAGAGCTGCCACCATCCGACCTCTTCTTACTCAGGTTCTGAATAGGGGTCGTAGCATCATCATCATCATCAATGAAGGATCCTCATCAATAGACGCCCAACAGGGTGGAGATGTCGCTACCCTAGTCTCGAGCTTACTTTCACGATCGCATAACCATGGGAGCTCACATCGGTTGTTACCATAGTAGTAGTAACTATGTTGGAAGCTGTAGGAGTCACATCCAAGGAGCGTGCTGCCGCGCCGCCATCTCCATCCTAACCTGCGGGGAACCCCCTGTTGCCGCAATCAACCCGCACTCATTCACATCGGTAGGCCCTTGCATGGTGAAATGCAACATGTTGTCAATATAAAGTATTTCTCCACAAGAACCAAGCAAACGCATGCAATAAGCTAGATTCGCTATCAAAGCACGCAATAAAAGTGTACTTCTGCCCTCGCGTGGGAATTTTCCACGAGAGGAGACTTATCTACCTCTTCCAATTGCATGATATCAAGTGGGGAAGTCGCAGAATCAGCTATGTCATTTTCTACCACAACAATGATAGGAAGGGCCACTCGCTCGCTAGACAAAGACGAAGCCCAGTCACTTAGTTCATTCTTGAAGGGGGATAATTGCGTTGGCATCAATGCTATGAAATCCTGCATATGGAAACAACACTTTCAACTCGGACCAAGGGGAAATGTACAAACGTGGCACAAACAAACCAAGACAAAGTTCATACACACCTCGAGATATGCCTCCACGTTCTTTGAAATAGCTGGCATGTGCCATCAGTCCTCTCTACCACGGGATGATCCTCATCGGTTGGGCCACGACCATACTCCTGTCAAAAGGAAGAAGGAAAATAATAATGTTATAAGTGCTAGTTAACAAAAAGAGAGGAATGAGAGGGATATATGTATATACCAACATCTTCTCCTTCTTAGCTTGGACTAACCCAGTTGAAGATGTGCCCTCCAACATTGGCGCTGCCCTTTTTCCTTTGCCACACTAATTGTGGGAGCTTATCCTCGCCACTAACTTGTCATGGATTCCTTAGGGGGCGCTGAAACAAATACAAGTAACAATTAACTAGTCCATTATAAAGGTACACAATGAGTGGTAAATAAGAAAGTACAAGTCTTCTTTAAAAAATGGACATACCATTGAACGTGACGACGGAACACCGCGAGGAGGGCCACTGCTAGAGGCATTGGTGAGCCTGCACTCGACAATCCCCTCGAATACAGGCTTAGACTTTATAGAAGCACCAATAGTAGGATTGGTCTTCATGCGAATGGTTATGGTTGTCTGACTCTTACCAGTAGGGGTGACCTCGGTTGTAATAGGAACTCTAGATGTGCTTCCCTTCTGCACTACATTCCAGTTTTTCATTGGCTTAGTGTGCGAAGTGACTCCTTGACCTGTCTCATAATGCACCATCCCAGACTTAGGCTTGGGAATAAGGCCCACCGTGCTGTCACCCCTACAAACCATCAGAGAAGAGATTGATATTATGCTGTTTGATTCTGCTGTTCTTTGGATGCTTTCTGGTAAGGTTTAAATACTATTCTAGTCCTTCAATTATTATACAATTTATTTAGTCCCTCTTTTTTTTTTTAATCATGATCCTTGAACTAAAAAAAACGTTAAAGACTCCCCATTCCAAAAAAAAAAAAAAATCTCTTGAGTTTGAACTTTTAACGTTTTTTCTGATAAGAACTGAAGTGAACAAAAATTGTTAGTTTACGTACCATAACATAATGATAAAAATGAAAAGATAATGGAATGAAATGAAAACTGAGTAATAGTCGTGGTGGAGACTAGAAAGGTATCATAAGCCTATGAGTAATATTTTGAGTTGAGGGAGGATTCTGTATAGCTTGGAGTTGAAAGTTGTGTTCCCCTCCGCATACGGAGGAATAGGCTTTGAGCCCAACTTCCTCCTTAAAAGCTCATTTTGGGATACTTTAGTTTGAAAATTTTATTTTGTTAAATAGTCTATAATAATAATAATTAAAAATAACCACTTTAAAAAAGTCAACAAAATTAAAAACTATATTTGCTACAGTACCACATCAACTATGTTTATTTAATTATCATTTATCTCAATAATATCTAAACTAATCATTTTTTTTTTTTGAATTGTAGGAAGTATATCTATTTTTAGGTTACTTAAAAATCAAATGATTGGATTATTATCTTAATTATAAATAATAAATATTTTAATTATTTTCATATATACCTATTTAATTATAAATAATAATTTTTACTATTACTTGTATAAAAACAGTAAGATTGTATATTTCTGAATATTAATGTATTATCATCTTATAATACAGTTAATATGTGTTAACCGAAACTACTAAATATTATTTCTAATAATCCTTTTATCATTTAATAATATAATTTATGTAAATAACTATTATCAGAGTAATGATGAATTTACTAAAATAATTATTATCTATTTATAAGTAGTTATAACAATCTTTATGTAAATAATTATTGTAATCTATTTATATATATATATTCCTTATCTAAACAAAATATTTAAATATATTATCAAAAATAATTTGTAATATATTTACTCCAACTTTATATTTATTTGATTATTATACACATATTTACCTAAAAATCACTCTAATTCCCCTAGAAATTAAGAAATTGCTCCATTTTTAAAAAAAAATATGCAAAAAACTTATATATTTTATACAAAAAATATGTCTACGTCAAAAAATATCTACTTATTTTGAATTTATATTTATTTATTTTATTAATAAATGTTTTCTTAAGAATCAAAACTAATCCCCTAAAAACAAGGGATTGCTCCACCTTCAAAAACTATGCATTTAATGAAAAAATTATTTAAATAATTATTGGAGAAAATATTTAGATGTAATTATTTTCAGTAACTACATAAATCCTTATAGAAATAAAATGGACAAATAAATAATATAATTACGTAATTTATATTATTCCTATTTTGTCACATATTATATCTCATGTACATAATAATCTTTTTTTATGGATTTTGCATCCTAAATGAAAGTGTTAAATCTATATTTTATATTATTAGTGTTAATCCAATTTTTTATATGTCATGTATATATTTTTTGTCTTACCAATTCTTGGTATTATTAGTCTCAGAATTTCGTTTGTTTAGAATAAAAAATCTAAATATTTTAAAAAAAAGTTGTTAAAGAACAATTCGATTAGAGTTTTGAAAATATATAGATAACTTATAAATGATACATGATCATTTTTAGCCATTTATTTAATATATATAATAATTATATTTGTTATAGGTACTTTGCTTTCCCAACTACCAATGACCCGACGACACGTGTCACGCCACATTAGAGGGCCCCGATAAAAGAAAGTTTGAGGAAAAAAACCGACCTCAGCTGGTCAGTATCGAGGATGCTCGGGTTATGCAGACCCTAGCATATTTAAGAGCAAGGATGGGGTGCACGAAGAGAGCTCGGATAACCAAGCACAAGGCCATCATTACTCGCTGAAAATATCATTCAACATGTCTAATCGTCATGATAGGATGTTAGGATAGCCTCTGCCAGATCATTTCAACATTAAGCTGAATGGTTTATGTCAAGGTCACCTCCTTTCTGTCCAATCGAAAACTGGCATCGTGTTATGTGAGGCTTCCCCAGTACACCTTCAAGAAGCTTCTTTGATATGCCTTCTCGGACACAAAGCTTGAGGGATAAATATCCCCATCTAAAAAAGAAAGAGGCATATCTTCTCACCCCTACAAAAAAACTATGCCAAAATATTGACAAAGGACTAACTTAGGCATTAGAAGCCCTTAGGCGGGGCAACCACTCCTGGTTCCTCGCCTTTAGGGTTCATTGTCTGTGTTTTAAAGACGTTGAAGCCGTGAGGATCTCCAGTCAGGTTGAAGAGTATGCTCACCATATAGAGGATCGAACTCATATAATGTCACTCTGGCAGATTCCCCCAGTTAGGAGGATCCCCACACTTGTACAGTGACGGTTTTTGGCTAAAACACTTGACACCGTCTATGGGAACAACTGTAAAGTCATCCCTGCCTCTAGCACAAGGAGAAAAATGGGTCCTATATTATATGCCGATGAAGTTCGGGATGAAAGGGAAGATTCACTTATCAGGAAAGGCACTCACTACCATCCTCACGATTACCCAACAAATGAAGAAGGATACGGTGGTTGTAACCCTTGATACAACAGGGAAAAAGAGGAAAGGCATATGAGCCACCACTCAAGGTCTCTGCGCCCCTAGGGAAGCTAGGGCCATACCGAAGCCAGGTTTTGGAAGGTCGAGTACCCCTTCCAAAAGATTCCAGTTGGGGCCATCCCCGGAAGATGAGGGAGGAGAACAAAAGGAAGGGACCCTTGAAGAACCCTTAGGGGCAATATACGAGTAGTCGAAGAGGTATCGGTGGGCCGCATTCTGTCCGGATATTTGGTATTCCTTTGGCCGCCAGGAAGGAACCGTGCGAAGCGATTGAACGAGCAAATGATTATTCCTGGCTAAAGGGTTGCATCAGTCCTCCTTCGGGGAATAAATGCAAGCAGAGGCTAGCCCACATCCCACAATAGGTGAAATGGAAGGACGATGATCGTGTCAAACCCAGAAAGTGGGTTAACAGGTCGTGCCAGAACACAAAGCCTCGAAGAGAGGCCCACGAATAAAGGGAATGGAACCACATAGATATAGGATTGGGTAGCCGGTGAACTATCCTAGGAGTAGCCCCTAAAGGGAACCTAGAGAACCTGGAAGCTGGTTATACTCCCGCCAAACCGCGAGGGAAGATGATTTAGGACAAGTCAGTTCTCACATCTGAGTAGAGTGTAAAGCTTGGGGTGTCTTGTTGCTACGATAAAGATTAATCTCGGAGAGGGACGCTCTGAAAAAAATGGAGGGTAAAAAGTCAAGGAGACGGAAGCTCGGCTACATTTTCCATTCCACCTCGGCGCACTCAGCGACGTCTGTCAGATAAGATGTCTCATTTTTTCTCCTCATTTAGGAATATCTTATAATTGAATCTACTTTTATGAAATAATAGGACACATTGTAGAAATAGTTGCTAATGATTTTCAGACTACTCTACAGGTCTCCAAGGACTGACTTTCCTACAGCGTGCGATGAGGGCCAAAAAATGATGACTAGTGAGTTGCTCTAGCCCACTAGTCGAGATTAAATAAAAATTGATGATGATAAGGTGTTCTAGTCCACCAGTCGGGATTAAACAAAAAGTGATGATTGGTCACGTTCCCTAGCCCACCAGTTGAGATTAAACAAAAAGTGATGATTGGTCACGTGCCCAGCTAGAGTAGGACGCCTGACTTGACATCAAGGCAAAAAGTATTGTCTGTCGAGCACCCCAGTTCGTCAGACGGGATTCAAGGGTCTAGCCAGAGGAGGCACACTTGGCTAGACATTAAGGTAAAAAGTGATATTTGCCGTGCACTCCAGCTCGTCAGACGAGATTCAAATGTCTAGCGAGAGCAGGCACATTTGGCTAGAGATCAAGGTAAAAAGTTATGACTGTCGAACACCTCAGCTCGTCAGACGAGATTCAAGGAGCATCTTCCTCCATAATAGATGCGTTTTCCTCTACAATAAGTGAGTCTTCCTCCATAATAGGTGTGTCTTCCTCCACAATAGGAGCATCTTCCATAATAGGTAAGTTTCAGGCACGCCTTCTACCTCCTCCTCCGGAGCTACACCCCATCCTCCTCTACGGCGTTGAGGTTGATGAAATGGTTTAGAAGTTGAACCAAGTTGAGTCACTGTCTAACCTCCAAATGTATAAAAGTCTGGCGGCGTGTATGGCTCTTGTTGAGACATATATGGTTCGTGTCGTGGCATATGTATTTCTTGTTGACTTCTTTCAGATGAGGAGTGCATTCCATGCCTTCGGGGCAAAGGAGCTTGAGAAGCCACATTCGCTTGTCTTATTGCATGTAGATGTCTCACACACATTACGTATTTGAGGCATTATCCAAGACAGCTCAGCATCATCAAGTGTTTAATTGTTAATATTATCCAAATTATCCGTCTGCATAGATAAAAAATTGCTATTTAAGTTACTTCTTAAATAATCATTAGCCTATTAATTACATAAATTAATAAAAAATTACCATTAAATCATATAACGTTCTCGATTGAGTTATGTATCATCGTGTGATTCTATGATACCATAACATATATGAGTTGTCATACTATCTTCATCCTCATGCCCATTTGCAATGTGTGACCTACGCTCAGCCCATCTCTCAATGTATGTCTGATGTTAGACACCCCGATGTAGTTCATTTCTCTCCCTCGAGTCAATGTCATGCCACTGTCTTTCAGTATCACATGGCTCGGGCACGAGTTGAATCATACTGAATGGTCTTAGAACATGATCCGGCCGATGTCATTCCACTATATGGGAGAGACAGTCTACCATATATCTCTGTGCATGATGCAATATTCAAGAAGTGTATGGATAATATCATTATAAAGTTACCATATAACCTATAAAAAGCATATTATAAATAATATGATCCTATAAAAGGCAATTATAAATTAAAAAATATAGTATTACATAATCTTGAGTTTGTCTGTCTAATGTAAATCGATACACTTCAAGAACATGTGTGGAGGTCTCGGTGAGACTAAAAATATCTCTCCATCTACGAGACAAACTACATAGTTATATACATGTGAATGATAATATACACATAATAATCAAATGAGTTGACTTACCGTACACCCAATGGAGGAGGTGAAGGTAGAATTCCATCTTCCCTGACATTATCGTGTCTCGCCCGTTGCAACATTACTGGTGATAAATGTGGAAAATCGGTCCAATCCCATAATTGTAGTAATATTAGTGGGTAGTAATATTAGTGGGCCAGAAATATTAGAAGCATCCTTATGGTGCGCTCTACACATCTTCCTATACAACCATACAAGGCATGCACTACCTCAACTATATTGACCAGCCTCAGTAAAGTTTTCCAATAAAGGTAAGAATATCAAATGCACCTTAGTGTTTGATTTATCACAAAAAAAGTAAAATATATGCACGTGCACAACGTTGCACATGAAGCTCGTCATCATCATCAGCTAATGGCGGAAAATGTGCAGTCAAGCACGGCATGATTAAACTTGATCCCTGTAAATCACGTGGGACTGGTAAAAAACCTAACAAATCTTCACATATTCTTGGTCAATCTAGATGTGCAGTACCCGTGACTGTCATCCCATCAACTAGAAATCTTAACTATATTTGCACATCCTGTAGAGTAATGGTAGACTCAACATGTCACATATGAAATGTGTGTATTTTAGGACGTCATCTCTCCACAAAAGATGTGATCAAGTCTCAGTTGAGGGCGATAAACCCAACCCTCGCAACTCCATAAAATCCAACACGTATCAAAAAAAGAATAAATACGTCTATGGAGTGTCATTGTCCGATGAACAACTACGATATGTCGATGACAATGTAAAGCACGAGAATCATCATTGTTTCAAACATGTTGGGATCTATGTTGATCCTGTAAATACAATACTGAGCTATCTTGTGGTCCATGCTCTATGATATTCCTTCAATATTCTAAAATAAAGTCGTGGTAAGGAGTGAATATAATTCATTACATCGATGTACGAAATATACACATTTAATTTAAAGAGCGAATATAATTCAAAATATTATATCATACTACCTCTAAAGTAAAAAAAATTAATGAATTACATAAAGATGAAATACAAAGAATCCTCTAGGGAAAGAGTCTGGGAAAACAAACACCTTACATTTACTGGTAGACTGCAGTTAATCAGAGCTATTTTGGTTGCTATTCAGAGTTATTATAGTAGCTTGCTTATCCTGCTGAAGAAGGTTATGAAGTTGATTAATGGGGCTCTGAGAAATTTTCTTTGGACAGGTAGAATAGATCAGTTTAGAGGGGCTAATGTGGCTTGGCATGTTGTTTGTAAACCTTTTAATGCTAGTGGTTTGAATTTGAGGGATCTAGTTGTGTGGAATATGGCTACCGTCTCCAAACAACATTTCTAGAAATTGGCTAGAAGAGATAAAACCTCTCTATGGGTGGCTTAGTGTTGTCATAATCTTCTTAAGGGTTAATCCATCTTTACTGTCAAGATGCAAGCTAACCCCTCTTAGTCTTGGAGGAAACTCATTATGCTAAGAGAGAAGATAACTGCCTTTTGCTATCTGAAAGTAGGAAATGGTCAATCTTCCTTCTTTACTGACCATTGGCATCAGAATGGTATCATTCTTAACAAGTTTGGCATGGATGTTGTTCAGCATAGTGATTTAAACTTGGATTGCAGCCTTGCTTTATTTTTTAGAGATGGAAATTGGTGTTGGCCAAACCCTGAGTCTAAACACTTCTTTAATTCCAAAAATTATTTTTCTTTGCCTATATCTTCTTCATAATAGGAAGATAAGTGGATATGGACAACAAGCAAGAAAGGTTTGTTTTCTACAAGTAGCACTTACAACAAGTTGATGGTGCAGGCATATGATGTTTAGTGGCATAAAATGGTCTGATTTTCAGGTAGCATTCCTAAGTGTACATTCATTTTTTGGTTAGCTCTTCACAACAAGTTAAACACCAAAGATAGGATCACTCAATGGAATAGAGACTTAAATCCAGATTGCATTTTTTGTATTAATGGATTAGAATTTGTGGAGCATCTTTTCTTTAATTGCACCTTTGCTAAACACATTTTAGATCCTCTTCTCAGTAAATGTGGTGTCATACCCCGAGTGGATTCTTGGACTTCTTTTATTCATTGGTTATCTCTCTTTAACTATTACAAGCAATACTCATCTATATGTTCTAAACTTTTATTTTCTGCTTTTGTTTATTGTTTATGGATTGAGAGAATTGAGAGAATGTTTTTGGTAAGATTATGGATTCTCGGCTGATTTCTAGGAAAATTTGCTTCATGGTCAAAGAAAGGCTCATTTTCCTTGAAAAGGATAGGAATCTTAATATTAATATAGGGGACCAAAGTTCTAAAAATTGGTGTAATCTTAGTTGTTTGTTTCTGGTTTAGGATTGTTTATGTTTCTGTTCTTTTGTGTTTGGTTTTTAATTGTATAATATGTTAGTATTTAAGTTTCTTTCACTTGTTGATGTACTTTATTTATATATATTCAATATGGATACATGATTGCAGCTCATTCTCCATATTTTTCTCGCTGATATCTAATCCTAGAAACCTGAACTCATATAATGGCAAATGAAATGCAAGGAAATACACATGAGAGAGAGAGAGAGAGAGAGAGAGAGAGAGAGAGAGAGAGAGAGAATCCACCTGTTGTGTAAGTGGAAACCATTTATTTCTTATAGCCAATGACAATGTAAAAGGAAGTGCTGAACAAATTCTAAGTACACAAAAGAATGGACAGATAGAAAAACTAAACAGGAGCAAAATCCATTAACATATCCACACACACACACACACACACAAGTGTTATACTATTTACTCAAATTAAATCCCAATTGAACTTGGGCTGGACAGAACTGTTGGAACCCGGGATTGGTACTGGAGCTGGAGTAGAATCAAATGTCTCCCATTTTGTGGTAACAACTGTCCCTGATGTCGAATGTCTAGCTGGTTGTCTTTGTTCCTGATGTGGCCGTAAGTATGTGGGTAAAAGCCCAACTGAGTGCCTTGCCTGTCGTTCCTGACTTGGTGATAGACTATGGCCATTGGAACTCTTTGAGTGGGCGACGGGATGTCTCATTTGGTTCTCCTTAGTTGGTGAGGGCATGTTGCCGTTGGAAAGCATTGGTTGCTGATGCTCTTGAGCTGTTGTTTGTCTTTGCCCATTTGTGTCTGTATTCCTCTGCTGAACTTGCATTGGTGTTTGGTGAGTGTCAGTGCTTGTGGGCATCATAGCGTTTTTTATCTTCAATACATCGAGAGTTTCAACATACTTTTGCACCCTTGTCACCTTCAAAATGAAAAATTTTGAGACATTATGACACTAAACTTAATCTCATGACCAACGTGATTGGTTTAAGACGAATTTATATATTTGAATAACCTTTAGCACTCTCTTTCAAATGTGACCTGATTTTTTTCAAATGGGTGGTATATGTGCAAGAGTCGCTCGAGCCCTAGGCAACTTAGGCCGCCTGGAGCCCCAACCATACAGGACCTAGTTTTGAAATTTCTTTTATACATAAAAAAGTCATTTCATCTTAAATTAGTTAACATAAATTGAGTTTTTGTCCAATAACATAATGAGTTTTTTAACCAACACGATATATGAAATGATTTTTCTTATTTCAAATAGTTTCTTAACTCGAATCAATTTTATTTACCACCATTACTCTGCAAGAATATTTTTTATTTTTTAATTGATGGAATATTTCGTTTTAGTAATTCTGTATCTAGAAGGAAAGAAGGATAAATATTAGTTAATAATTTTTCTACCTAAAATTGTTTAGACAATCCTAATCTAAAATTTTAAATGGGAAAGAAGATTGTTGTGCTAGAGTTTGAGCTCAATCTTAAAAGCTTAAAGATTTTGGATTAAGGCGAATGTAATCGTTTCAATTAATTCTTAACACTCATCCTCTTGTACAGACCCGAACTTTTTTTTATTCATGAACTAAACCATGTTTAATTGCTACACTAAACTTTGTTTAATTGTCACAGTAACCTAAAAAACTTAAGCTGCTGGCTTAAGACGAATTTACGTATTTGAATTAAAACTTAACAGGGCCAGGTAAGAGACTTTAATGACTAATCTAATCTCTTATTTTCAAGATAAAACAATATGCTACCTGCATTTTCCTCTGTAACTTGATATCTCCATCACCCATTATCCCATCCAATTTAAGCAATTGATTCATCAACGACTCAATCAAATTAACCACATCCTTCTCTGCAACCTTTCCACTTTTAATAATAATGGATTCAAGAGCAGAAACCTATCCATTCCAAATCAAAACAGACTATATAATAATATATACCAAATAGAGCTGAAATTTCTATGAAGAGAATGTTCAAACAAAACAATTACCTGATTGGCAAGCTTGTCAACCTCTAAGCTGATTTCTGATATTGATTTTGAGGCCTTTTCTCTGTTTGCGTTCTTTCTCATCTCTAAGTATCTTTTTTCTTGGCAAATTGGGTCTTCAATTAGGACGATTTTGGATCGATCTTTCACTCCTGAAGTGTCTAAGAAAGCTTTTGAATCCCTCTCCTTGTCTTTAAACATCAGCTTCTGATCTTGATGGTGCAAACCCGTTGGCCCAGCTAACATCTTCTTCAATTCCCCTGCAATCCAAAACAAAATTTCTGATACAATTTCCCAGGACATTTTAACAAGCAGTTGGTGTGTAATTGTATAGTTACCAAATGTAGCTTCAGAGCTTATACTGATTTCGTGGCAGGTTGACCCATATTTGACCCTAACTCTAATCATTCGTGGTGGGATTGACACATGGTTGGAGTCTGAATTTCGCTTCTGGACCAGCATTCCACTGGGCCTCATCTCCCAATCGAGTGGCCTAAGCTGACTTCCACTGCCGTGGCCGGCTGAGCTTCCTTTCGTCTCTGGCGTCCCTTTCCCTGTTGTTTTAGTCTTTATTCTCATCATTTTTTGTTTTCCAACTCTCTTCACTCCTAAACTTGAATAATTCGAATCAAAAGTCGCAGATCTCTGTTGCTTTGATCTTCGGGAATCTCTGTGGAAAACTAAAGTTGCACACAAATCCAATTGGGACAGAGGTAGTAAGACCTGGATTTAGAAGTCAATGACGCCAACATTATGGTACTTTCACATCCGCAGCACGCTTACAGAGAGAAATAGAAACTAAGCTCACGTTGACCAAACTATACTTCGATTTTTTTCATCTCAGTAGAATCAATGTCTGCTTGGCGAAGAACTAACTCGATTTCAATTGACGATCACCGAGGTAGTAGAAGCGGGAGAAGAAAAGTACAATCAGCCAGAACTCAAGAAGATGAATATCTCTGAGCAGAATATGGCCAAATTAGATTCGAATTCTACAAAAAAGAAGAAGTTCAAATATTTGAACAATAAGAGAAAGTGAAGGACCCAAGAATCTGAAGCTCGATTTTCCCAAGAAAGTATTGGAAAAATCAATGTGTAATCAGAGCACAATCAATGGGTAATCAGAGCACAATGAAATGGAATTTCAACCCAGCAGATTCTCTCTCTCTCTCTCCCCCTTTGGTCTGTGTACAACTCCAGAGAGAGAGAGAACAAAAATCAATATAATAAGGGAGGCCAGCTAACTTAGCTGTTTGTAGTTAATATATATATATATATANATATATATATATAATATATATAATACTTTCAATTATTTGTTTTCCAAACAAATGAAACAATTACAAATGGGAATTCGTCGACAGAAAAAAATACCAACTTTAGATATAAATATTAACATTTATATTTTGTTTTGTTTATATGAGAATAATATCCGGATTTATCCGGTTACGACTTTTTTTATTCATGATTATTCGGACCAGCTTATCATATTAACTGATACTCAAATGATTATACATGTTAGGGTAAGTAACGGACTTTAACAGCGGGAGTCGGGGTGTAAGAAAAATCGTTGAAATCGATGGAACTGATCGAACCGGAATGAATTGATGTGGTTCAGTCGGTCTCAATATTTTAGACAGTTCGGTTCGGTCCTTGATAGGTGATAAGTCCACGATTCGATTCAGTCTGCGGTTTTTATGAAAAAACCGCACTGAATCGCATATTCAATATATAAAGAGATTTTCTAAATACTCTAACCCTAATCTATAAACATTTTCACCACTTCCTTACTCTCTCTCTCTCAGACTCGTTTGTATTTTATTTTTTTAGTTTGTATGTTATTTTTTTTGCCTTATGAATGTTCTAATACTTATGAGGATTTTATTATTTTCTGATTGTGTTTATAATTTATTAATAGAACTTTAGATTAGAATGATCTCAATTCTTTTTTCTCTGTTTTCACATGAAAATTTACGATTTCAGAAAATTGTTCAAACTAAAACTTTTCAATAGAACTTATTCTGTTTATTTTACCGGCTTGAACCGGCTCGATGCGGTTTAGAAAAAATTTTGACGGTTCGGTTCGACGCAGTTTCTTCATTCTGACTGGTTCGATTCGGTTCCTATTTTTGATAAATCATATTTGTGGTTCGGTTCGTTAAAACATCCTAAACCGCACCGAATCGAACAGCTTACACCCCTAGCGGGAGACATAGTCTCGTAGAATAGTTTTTGCACCTAAGAGTAGGGGTAAATTTTTTTGTATCGAATCGAACCGAATAAAAAATAAATGGATTGGTCGGTTCCTTATGTTAATTTGGTTCGATTTGATTCAATTTGGTTCCAAAAAATTAAATAATCAAAATTTTGGTTCGGTTCAAAATTTTGACAGTTTTCGAACAGGACCAAAACTTTAATTTTCTATCATTTTTTATTTTTTATATATAATTTCATATCAAACCGAACTGAACCGAAATAAAACTTTAGTTTTATATTATTTTTTTAATAACATCCTTTGAAAATGTTAAAAAAAAAATTATTAGTGACATCGAATAGAAGAATCGAATCAAACTGAACTGAAACATTTGGTTCAGTTCGGTTCGGCTTTTTTTCATGAACGGTTGAGATCGATTATCTCCAAAAAAAATTGACCGAACGGAATCGTGAACACCCCTACATAAGAGTATTTGAACTTGGAATTTGTTAACTTATGAGATTATTGAGAAATTATTAGGAGGCGTAGCTTTATTGTGGTTGTCCCTTCCAATGAGTGACACATAAACCACTTAAACAATTTCTATAGTAAAAATAGGTCAAGTTGCGTTGAATTACCAACTGTTCGATGTACAATACTAGGACAGTCATATTGAGATTGTTATTCTTAATAATTTCTCAAAGTTATAATTATTACGAGTTGTCAATGTACGTGGATTCACATCTACGCATGATAAATAAATAAATATAAAAAATCCATTGATAAAGTCATTGTTGTACAGAGACTAGGTACATTACTAAAACATATAGCAGCATTTTATTACCCTGGTGTTATATTTTATCAGAAGATTTTGGTAACATTGTGGTGTTCACAATTAATATGTGTTACCATTATATTTAATCAAATAAGCCGATATGTTCATTAAATCTTAATCGTCTATGATGTCATAGACATATAGCATCAATTTGGCACAAATATCAAGATCAAATATATTATTTTTATTATTTTTATCTTTTATCCCTTTCCAATGATAAATCTAGAGCATGATTCTTATAATGCACGACCTGGATTGAATATGATTCTCTCATATTCACGGCGCAATGATATCATTTTATTTTATTTTATTATTTTTATCACTTTTGTAAGACTAATATAGATTCTCCATTCTTATAATAAATTACTTAGATTCAACATGATTCTCTATTTCGTGAAATAGATTCTTGATCAACAAATAAAAGGGTTATTTAGATTAATATACATTTCTTAACTTGTCTAAGGATTTTTATACATTCTTTTAAAAATAAGGATTTTATACCCATAGCCCACCAATCTTCACATTAGTACTTGCAATCTCTCTCTTCCTTCATCGTTTCTTTTTATTTCTCAATGCAAATGTCAAATCTATTTGATAACATTTTCTTCTTCTTCTTCTTCTTCTTTATTTTTCAATGAAACTTTTTCTTCTATTTGTAGGGTTCAGGTAGTCTATGACTACTTGAATTTTTCAAGTAATTATTTTTTTGTCAGTCAACACTCAAATACTAAGTGACTACTTAAAGGGTTCAAATAGTTGTTTATGACTACTTGAAGGGGTTCTAGTAATTAGTTTTCTCAGTCAATTATTCATACACTAGGTGACTACTTGAAGGGTTCAAGTAGTTATTTTATGACTGCTTGAACCCTTCAAGTAATTGTGTATGACTACTTGAACCCTTCAAGTAATTGTGTATGACTACTTGAAGAGTTCAAGTAGATACTTTTTTGTTAGTCAATTACCCATATACCAGGTGACTACTTGAAGGGTTCAAGTAGTTGTTTATAACAGCTTGAACACTTCAAGTAGTTGTTTTTTGTTTGATTAGTCAGCAACTCAAACACTAGAGTGGGTATCATTATTTTTTTATGACTACTTAAACCCTTTAAGTAATTTTTTATGACTACTTGATCCATTTTTACGTCTAAAAAATAAGAAAAATGAACGTTGAGCACTTGAAGGGTTCAAGTAGCTTTTTATAACTACTTGAACCCTTTAAGTAGATTTTTCGTCAGTCAACAACTCATACATTAGATGACTGCTTGAATGGTGCAAGTAGTTATTTTTTACTACTTGAAGTACATTAGGTGACTGCTTGAATGGTGCAAGTAGTTATTTTTTACTACTTGAAGGGTTCAAGTAGGCACGCGCTCACTGGATAACAGACTGCATGAATCAAACTGACTACTTGAACGATTCAAGTACTCATTTTTTTACTACTTGAACCATTCAAGTAGTCAGTTTGATTCTTGTAGTCAATTTTTCAGTGAGCATGTGACTGTTAAATGGTTCAAGTAGTCATTTTTTTACTACTTGAACCCTTCAAATAGTTTTTTCTATTAAAGTATGTTGTTCAATAAGCTCGTCACTACATGAAGGCTTTAAGTAGTGATGCGGACGGTGCAATTTTAGAATTTCTGGAACAAATGGGTCGTGACACGCACATGTCAACTTCAAGAAGGTATAACTTTTGACTCGGGTAGAACCACGTGGCCCGTAAGATATCAAATCGAAGCTTATTCAGAGATATGAATACTTGAACCACTATTTTAAGTATTTTTGGAGGGAATTACTTTTGAATCAGGTAGAATCACTGTTTATGACTACTTGACCCACTATTTTAAGCACTTTCGGAGGACTGAAAGTTGTTTCGGTAGTAATTTTGGACTTTTTTATAGGATTTAATAGGTTTTGGAAGATCAATTGCTGGAAATAGTACGTGATTCAACAGCTTTTGGTATTGTTAGGGTTTTGTTGCGGCTCCCGCTACATCAAGTAGTAATTTATACTACTTGAACTATTCAAGTAGTTTTTTTTCCTGAAGTGTATTGTCCGGTAAACTCATCATTACTTGAAGAATTTAAGTAATAATTTTTCACTACTTGAAGGGCCCAAGTAGTTTTTTATGGCTACTTGAATCCTTCAAGTACTCAACGTTCCTTTTGTCTTACTTTTTTTGACGTAAAAATGTTCAAGTAGTCATAAAAAGTTACTTGAACCCTTCAAGTAGTCATAAAACTACTTCAACCCTTCAACTAGTCACCTGGTGTTTGAGTTAATGATTGATGACAAAAAATAATTATTTGAATCTTTCAAGGAGTCACCTAGTGTATGAGTAATTAACTGATAAAAACATAACTACTTGAACCATTTAAATAATCATAAATAACTACTTGAAGGGTTCAAGTAGTCATAAACAACTACTTGAACCTTTCAAATAGTCACCTGATGTATAAGCAGTTGACTGATAAAAAAATAACTACTAGAACTATTCAAGTAGTCATAAACAACTACTTGAACTCTTCAAATAGTCACCTGATATATGTGTGTTGATTGACAAAAAAAAATATTTGAAGGGTTCAAGTAATTATAAAAAACTACTTAAACCCTTCAAGTAGAAAATATTATTAAATTGATTTGACATTTACATTGAAAAAGAAAAAAATAACGATGAAAGAGAGACATTATAAATGATGATGTGAAGTTGATGAATAAAAAATATAACATTTCTTATTGTATAAAATTTTTTAAACAAATTGAAAAATATATATTTAAAAAAAACCTTAGATAAAAAGACTCTAAACTAGAAAGCCACCGAAACTAAAAGGTAAAAGATGATAAAGAAAATAGAAACTCAGGAATGTTATTTGTTGCCACGTCTTAAATCATGGGTAAAATGGGAGTTCAACTACACCCTCAATCATTAGGCTTGGTATGATAAAAGTGGCTTAGGTTAAATAGGCGGCGTGATGTAACTTGTTGGTGCACTTTTCTGTGTGGGATTTGAAGCACATGCATCTGATCTGATCCATTCAATAAGAAATCAACGGACTAGATTGGCTTAAAATGAAAATAGAAGAAAAATGTGAAAAATATTTTAAAATCAACTTGAGTCCTTGATTTTTAAACTTGAAACGGTTATTGATTTACAATGCGAAGAAAAATGTGATAAATCAATGACATTGATTTTCAATCACCTCAAATTCAACATATTTTTATTTCATAAGTTGACAGGTCGGTTACGTCCTTATGTTATATTGTAAAGACGTGAACTCAAATATTATTTCTCTCTCTCCTAATAATTATCACTTTAACAAAAAAAATCATCATTTTCTTTGCTATTTAAGTGACTTCGGTCCATAGGCTTCATTATCACCATCTATACAACTCACATGCCAAAACAAAAGACCATTATGTATGGAATTTATTAAATCAATTTCTAGAAATTTCCATATAATTTTACATATTCTTAATTTTATTGGATCGTATACTTTCAAAATTAATTTGCCAAGTGATTAGAACATTAGAAAGTGGAATAAATTTTATTTGGAAATTTTAATTACGTAGTATTATGTATATGTAATTATATTTTCTCAAATTAATTAGTAAGAGTGAATTAGATCACTATAAATAAATCCGAACATTAGTTATATGATACGACTGATCTAAATATAATATTTTTTAATAACAGAACCTAAAAAATACATATTACAAGCATCATCATAGAAAATGAAACAAGCCGAAATAGTCAACTACTATGAGTAACTATATTGGGAGGTCATGGACACTGAACAATTTAAATTAGAATAATAGGGTTGTTTTGAAGAACTTGTATAATAGAATATAAAAGAAAAAAGAATAAATATAATTGAAGTAAGATCACAGTCATGGACCAAACTTTGCGATTGCTACTAAATTCTGCTTGTCCTGCTCTTGAGAATAGAACATGTTTGGTCCATCAACTTTCTGGCATTATGGTGTGGTACATATGGGAAGAGAGTCCCCATTTTGATTTTTTATTTCTTCAGGAAAAAAAAAAAGAATTAAAATATTGGTTGTGTTTATAGTGCTTGCACTAGCCAACGTACAGGTTTGGATGTTTAAATTTTTTAGAGATACCAAAAAATAGTTTTGAAAAGATTTACCGTTTGAAAAAATATTTTTAAACATAAATTACTCTCATTATTATATGAATTCTTTAAATACCCTCATCAAACATCAAAATTAATAATTAATAATCTAAATGAAAAAATCAATTATTGTCTAACTTAAATTTATTAAGATAAGATAAAGTAAATGTATGACATGAAAACAATACGCTTAAAAAATATGAAGAGAAATCAAATGTAATTTATTAGTTAAGATTTAGAAGAATAATAAATTACACCTTTAAACTTAAACTATTCAGTTACAATAATTTATAATCTTAAATTATTATTTCATTTATATAAACTTAAAATTAAATTTTAGGTTCAAAACTAACATTTCGTCTAGAAGATTTAAGGTAGCAAAAAATAGCATCAATACAGCGTCCTTTCAATTTTTTTAAATTAAAAAGAGAACCCAAAATGAAACTACTATCGCCATTTTCAGTAAGGCTTCACCCAGGCTCTCTATCTCAGATTGAACTTCCTCCATCCATCACCAAGCACTCTAAATCCAACGACGCGTCAGCGGCCAAAACAGAAGCAAACACCTAATAAAGGGTCAAAGAAGCCTATATTTCGTTCTTCCTCTGTTTCCCTCTCAAGAAATTCCAGAGATAACTCTGATTTTCTTCTCATGCTTCGGGGATTCTTCGTCGGCGAAACTGATGTCATGCTCGATCACAAAATCTATTTTAACCATGTTCCACGGTGCTCCACCAAACTCTGATAGGCCTTGTCGTTAGAATCGGTGAATAGCCACTTCGTCCTCAACTTTCACTATCATTTCCTACTCAACGAAAGCTATTGTACTACACAGTCAGCAGCAAGAAATCAGTAGCAAAAGCTTACTAATATGGAGTATTTCTATTACTTTACTAATTATAGTGAGTCTGTCAATTACTGATATGGAGTATTTCTATTACTTTACTAATTTATATGTGACCCTTTGCTTACATATAAGGAGCTCGTGTGTGAGAGAGAGAGAAGAAGCACTCTACACGCAGCCAAGCTACCTAACAACAAACGGAAGAATATTCTTACAAATTACATTATTTGTCATTTTGCACAGCTATCAAAAGATGCTCAAGTGAAACAATGATGATGAGGAGCCAACTTCACACTTTAGGTGCTGACTAGGCAACTTGTTGAGGTGGCTTAGATGGCATGTCAAGTGTACTCCTAATATCCCCCTCATGCTAAAAGGGGAAGAGACCACTTTAAGCTTGAATTTCAAGAACTTGAAAATGTCTGTTGACAACACTTTGGTGATGATGTCTGCTGTTTATTCAAGTGAAGGAACATAGAGAACCTAAAGAGATTTGGACAGAAGTTGATCCCTGAATAAAATGAAGGTTTACCTCTACGTGTTTAGATCTGACATGAAAAACTAGATGAGAGGCAAGAACAGCAGCTCCTAAGTTATCACACCATATGATTGAAGGGAGATGAAAAGGTATATGCAACTCTTTAAGTACTGAGAAAGCCGCATGAGTTTAGTAGCAGTGTTGGCCAGAGGGGCTTAACCCGGACATCACTGATTGCTTCTTTGAGGACCAGGAAACTAAAGAACCACCAAGAAACACTGCATAACCTCATGTACTCTTCCTGTCATCCGGATTGATGGCCTAATCAGCATAAAAAAGGCCTTCAGATGAAACTGAGTTGCTGGTTTGATAGATATGCCATCATTGCGACTGTCTTTTAGGTATCTTAACACCCTTTTACAAGCCTACCAGTGAGAACAAATTGGTTGGTGCAGAAATTGGCTAAGTATGTTGACTATAAAAGATATTTCAGGTCTTGTAAGTGTTAGATACTGAAGTGCTCCAATAATACTTCTGTAAATAGTAATGTCAGACGTATGTGCACCATCATGGAGAAAAAGTTTGACAGAACTACTGGCTAGACTAGGATAGGGCTTAGCAGCATCCATTTTTGTTCTCTTGAGAAGTTCACTAATATATTTGGACTGAGATAGATGCATACCACCTCAATGCCTAAGAAGTAGTGTAGTTGGCCAAGGTCCTTTAAAGCAAAGCAAGTGTGAGAATGTAGATAACAGACTTCCCTTTCTGCAAAATGAACAAAGAAGATTCTGACATTGAATTGGTAAAGCCCTAGTGCATAAGAGTGTGCCTTAGCTCGTTAATCCAGGGCCTTGGTGCCTGTTTAAGACCATAGAGAGCCTTATTTAGCCTACAAACATTATTAGGTCTAGTGTTGTCAACAAAACCCTCAGGTTGCTTCATGAACACTGCCTCTGTCAAAACCCCCATTGAGGAAAGTATTATTGACATCTAGTAGTTGTATAGGCCAAAACCAAAAGTGAAAGTAAAAGGCAAGACCGTCCTAATGGTGTTATGCTTAATGACAGGGCTGAAGGTTTCTGAGAAGTCAATCCTAAGAGTCTAGTGGAATCCCTTAGCAACTAACGTAGCTTTGAGTCTCTACACAATACCATTTGCATTGAGTTTGACCTTGTATATCCAATTGTTTCCAATAAGATTCGTAGATGATGAGAATGGAACCAACTCCCAAGTATGGTTCTGCATCAGGGCTTTGTACTCATTTGTCATAGCCTGAGACCGCTTAGGATCTGAGAAAGCCTGCTTAACTGATAATGGTTCATCTGGTATGGGATGGGAAGGGAGAGGGTACTTTGAAGTAAGACTCTTGGCTTCCTAATACCACTCTTAGGCCTGGTGGTCATGAGATGTTTGGTTAAGAAGGGGTTGTGAACAACGGCTGGTTGAGTTGGTATGATGGGTTTGGAGATGGTAATAGGTATAGACAAGGCTTGAGAATTGTCATTAGTAGAAGAAATTGGAATTGACAGAGGTAAAGATGAAGAGTTACTTTCTTCAGGAGAGTTTTGAGTAGGGTCTGCCTGCTGAGGTGAACCTGGTAACAGAGGACTTGTTGGTGAATGTGAGTGAGAAACTGTGATGTGGAGACTAGATGGAGGTAATGAACTACATGCTCTTGAATTAGTCCTGGGTAATGAGACAAAAGGGAGAGAAATAGGACCTAATATCTGATGTGAGGCAGAGGGTGCAAAAATCAGACTGAACAAAAAAGGGGAACTCTCTTTCATTGAAAGTCACATTTATGGATATATATAACCTGCGTGAGGGATGTAAACACTTAAAGACTTTGTGTATAGGTGAGTAGCCTAAGAATGTACATTTAGTATATCTAACTCAAGCTTATGTGCATTATAGGCTCTAAGATAACAGGAAAAAGGATTACAGTTTCTTGAAACGGAAAACAACTTTGAACTAATACTAGAGTTACAAACTTTATTTATGGATCTAGTGTGTTCAGGAAACTGAGACAAAGTATAAAATGTGGGGAACTTTGATCCCAAATCGCAAACTAGAGCTACAAGTCTTAGTTGGTAGAGGCCTTCTTTAATAATCCTTTGAAGTAGAACATTCCCTGTGATTCTGTCCCTGACAAAACAACAAGAATCATGAAATTCAAGAAACACTTCATTGAATTTTGACACATTAACCAGGTTTTTGGCGATTTCAAGAATATGAAGAATAGAGTTCAGTTTAATTGATTGTGAGTATTTAGAACTGAGTTACCAATATGAGTAATATGGAGTAGATTACCATTACCTATTTGAATCAAGTGTGGATTCTGGCCCAGTTGTAAAAGCTGCAGTAGGTTATGATTGAAAGGGATTCATGGGTGAATGATTCACTTGTTGATGGAAGTTTGGAGTGATGCTTCTGTCAAAATCTATAATAACACACATTTGCATCATGTCCAGGCTTCCCACACTTAATAGTTAAGCTTGTTGTTGTTCCTGCTAAATCTATCTCGGGTGAAGTTACTTCTATTCCCAGTAAAGTTATTGTTCATGTTACCAAATTTTCCATTGCCTGGAGGTGAGTTAGAGTATCTACTCCTTTGGTTATTGTTAGAAGTTGCACATTGGCATTGGCTTGAACCACACTGTTTTTTACTGAATTGAGTTTTTTCAACCTGTTCTCATGACTCATAAGTAGAGACTGAACATCTTCCAAACTCATGCTTGCTGACCTGTAATTGATATTAATAACTGCAGAATCATATTCCAGACCTAGACCTTCAAGTATGTGTAGAATAAGGTCTTCTTCTCCTACTGGTTGGCCTGCAGCAGTTAAAGAATCTGCTTGGGATCTCATATAGTCATAATAATCACTAATTGACTTGTTCTCTTTATAGGCTTCCTGTAATTTCCCTTTTAGGTACATCAACCTAGCTTGAGAATAGCTTGCAAAGTTTCACTCCAATGAGCTCCAAACCTCATTGGATGTTCTGTAGTTAATAACAGAACTAAGACTCCTTTAGCCATTGAGGTCCTAAGCCAATTTAGAAGCAATTGATCACACCTTACCCAAGACTTGTATGTTGAATTTATCTCACCATTTTCCAAAAATTTAAATGGACATTGAGTGAATCCAAATAAAATCTCATCTCACTCATGACCAACAACAGCATGTATAATTTGAGACTTCCATAGTAAGAATTGCTCCTATCTAGTTTAATTGACAGGAAAGAATTGAAGGAATTCAAAAATTGATCACTTGAAGGGAAATCAGTAGTTGTTGTGGCTGACTGAGTCACAATGGCACCTTGACCACTGTTATCTGCTGCAATTCCAATCTTTGTTGCAGTTGTGTTCTCACTATTTTTGCTTTTGTCACTCATGATTTTAGTCGTGAGCTCTAATACCAAGTGAAAGCTACTGTACTACACAGTTAGTAACAAGAAATCAGTAGCAAAAGCTTACTTATACAGAGTATTTCTATTACTTTGCAAATTAGAGTGAGTCAGTCAATTACAGAACCTTTGCTCACAGATAAAGAACTCATGTGTGTGTGTGAGAGAGAAGAAGAAGAAGCACTCTACACGCAACCAAGCTGCCTAACAACAAACAGAATAATATTCTTACAAATAACAGAATTTGTCACTTTGCACAGCTGTCAAAAGATGCTTAAGTGAAGTAATGATGGTGAGGAGCTAACTTCACACTTTAGGTGCTGACTTGGCAACTTGCGGAGGTGGCTTAGATGACATGTCAAGTGTACTCCTAATATACCCTATTTACCAACTATTTGTTCCTCTGTTCTTCTAAAAAGAGAGCCCCAATACAAAACTAAAGTGCTAGGGCGTTGCAGCTCGAAAGGGTGGGTTGTATTGAAGACTGATTTTAGTTTTAAATCAAAGGATCTGTTTTACTCTATCTCTATATGTAATGAAATGACGTAGTTTTATTTTGGGTCCTCTTTTTAATTTCAAAAAAGAGAAACGACGCCGTATAGGTATTCATTAACGGCTCGTCAAAAAAAGATAACGAAATGTTAATTTTGAATGTAAAATGTAACCTTAGAGTTATAAATGATAAAAATAATAGTTTAAGATAATAAATGACACCAACTACATAGTTGAGGGTGTAATTTATAGTTTTCTCTAAAATTCATTATTAAAAACACTAGAATTTGAAGCAACATTGAACGAAATCTAATATTTTTTTATGAATTCTACAAACATTTCATACTCTAACAATTGTATGTTTAGTGTCTTTTTTATTTGAGCTAGTATTGTTTAATTAATTTTTTATTATTTAATTTATCACGTGCAACATATGTTTTAAAAACTGTCTCATCTTATTATATTAAAAGATGCATAAAGGGATAAAAACTTTTGAATTTTCTTTTATAAAATTGAAAAATTCAAAATTTACTTTCCCTATTCTTTTTCTGCTCAGTTATTTTTTATATTCAAACATTATTTTTATTCAACCATATTTTTCATTAACAACTTGAAAATAATTTTCATTGTTTTTTAAAACCCTCTAGGTAGATCCTACAAGATTGTGATCCTACCATTGTGGCGATCCTACCATGACTCATTATGATTGTGATTTTTTACTTGATCCAGATCATTTGAGATTTATACGATCTTAGGAAAGTATGATCATATGATTCGTATCGCGATTTCACATTGCTTTTATAATATGTAAATGTGAACACTTTATTTTAATAATTTTTATTAATTAAACCCAATTAAAATGTATAATCAGCATATTTTTCCTTATTGTATTAAAATGATTTAAAGGAGGGAACTTTGTGATTTCTCTTTTCAGCCTTTGAACCCCATTTGCATAGGATAAAATAGACATTTCTCTTTTTTTCCTTAAATTTTTTATAGACTGAAAATTTATTTGTTTCAATACTATTTTTTATTAATAATTGATAAAAGTATTTCATTCATTTTTGGTGAAAACCCCTCCACTAAATGTAAAAAATAATGTTTGGTTTTAATAGCTTTTTCACCATTTAAATATTTAGATATAAGATAGAATAGATGCTTCTATATTTTTTTTCATTAATTTTTTTATATATTGAAAATTTGTTTTTAATACTTTTTTTGCCATTAATAATTTAGAATAATTTTCATTCCTTTTTTAGTCAAACCCCTATTCCTTACTCTATGTAAAGGCTAATGTCCATTAATTAAAAAAATGATATTTAAAAAATAGGAACAAAGTTATGTCCGGCATAATACCATCTGTAAAGACTTTTTATTTGAAAATTAATAAATGCATATTTTTTTATAATTGTATTTTCTGAATTATTATTAAATAATTAATATAAATATTTTAAAATTCTATACTCATTAATGAGACTATGATCTTGTATTAGTACGAGAGAATTAAGATTATAGATAATGAATAAAATAGTCTGTAACATACTAAAGTATGAAATTTTTAATGAATGGTTGCTAGTACGGTTCGCTAAGTATTTTGAATGCATATAGATCTCGATCGTTGATGTGGATAGACATCTTAGTGAAGATACTTTCTTTATATAATTATATTATATAGGGCACGACAGATGTGAATTAATATATTTATTAACTTACCGTTTATCATAAATATTTAATATACATCAATCAGATGATCATATGTAGATCAGTTTAAATCATGAGTAGTTATGAACTCCTATACATGTCTACTAAATCTTTTGATTCACTCCTTAAAGTTTGTTTGTAAAATACGTTAGTGACTTTTGTTTTGAAGATTCAATGACATGCATGGCTCGGAACATAATTTTTACAAGATTTGAAATCCAAGTTTTCATAACGGATCCTATATTAGTTCTCTTGAGTGTTAATTCTGGAACTAAATGGTTATTGAGCTCAATTTTATAATATGATTATGAATTGGTTGTTCACTAGTGAATTAATGGTACTTAAGGATCAAGATGTAAGTAGAAGGGTAAAACGATAATTTTGATCAACTCTAATTTACGAATCAATAATTGGACAAAACTATATGAAGTGATTATATCAATGAAGTACACAGGATTACTCTGTAAATATATTATGTAATTACTACGAGTGTAATTTCATATTTATAGTGGAGTAATAATAAAATTAATAAATGAGATTCTTTAATTAAAGAATTCAATTAATAATCTGATTTATTGAAACTTAGAATTATGAGTTCATGGTACCCAAGCCACCTCTGTACTACATAGTCTAGGCCTAAGGTGTGCATTATTTTTCACAAACATTATTTTTCGAGATCTGTGGCGTCACGATTGATTTTTCAATCAATAAAATTTTTGAAATTCCCTATTCTGCTGCTCACGCGCCACAATTTCAATAATTGATATCAGAGCGGTATTTATATATGTATACACTAAATTCTGTGTGAGTTTTCTTACATTATTCAATATATATGTTGAGATGTGTGAATGAATGGATGGTTATATTTTTTGAATGTATGGTTAATGATGAATCATTAATTTTATTGTGACTTTTGGATTTAGGCTTTGTTCTTATTTTTTTTAGATCTTGTGTAAGCCGTTTGGGGTATAAGAATTTTTGTATTTATTTTGAATATTATGTTATAAATTCCTGCACGTGAGAAGACAAAGAACACACAAAACAGTGCGAAGAAGAAGCAAGGAGGAGTTTCGCAACGCAACTCCACCGCCGGTTGCGGCGTTGGGACTGTCTCGCAGCCACCGCACGGTACCAGCGGCGGGGGGATTGTCCCGCTGCCACCGTAAGATGCCGACAGTGGCACCGGGAGTGGCACCATCGGCAGTGACCATGCCGTCGGCAGCAGCGGTGAGACTGCCCCGCTGCCACCGCTAGCGGCAATCCTTGTAATTGCCAGGGTACGGGGCATAAATGTCCTAATACCGTGTTGTCATATCCCTGTGATGTTTTGCGAAAACCCTAATCGTTTCTTTTATCTTTTATTTTTAAAATTAATGTAATTTTAAAAGGTTAACTATCGATTTTAATTTTTTGAAAATTAATTAATTGATTCGGTTTGACCCAAGTTTGATAAGTCATTAAATTATTTGTTTACTAATCAAATTTAATTAATTTAAAAAGAGATAATTAATTGGATTATTTAATTAGGAAAATAGTTTTTCTTAATTAAAAAGATCTTGATCAAAACTTGAAGATTATGAAGAAGAGCTTCTAATGGAGGAGTTTTGTTTTGAAAATATGTATTCTTGAAGCCTGCTTTATAATTTTTTCTAATTTATTAAATGTTTTAAATTTAGAAATACTCAATAGTCACTCTGTTCATCATTTATTTATTTATTTATTTATTTTATATAAATAGTTATTGATTTGATTAATAACATGATCATGCATTAGTCGATTACATGCTATACATAAAACCCCACACAATTTTATTTAATCATGCATCTCATTTGTATAAGCATGATTTATTATGATTGTCTTATTGTGTTTATATGGATTGCTTTGCGAAATCAAGTGCATGTAAACTGCTAAATTTTAATTAGTTAAACTTGGTAATCACACTACTCTAAGACATATGTTTAGTTAGGCTTTTTAGGATAACTAACTATAATTAAAAGTATTTTATTAAATTTAGATGAATGTAATTGACTAATTATTCTAAGTTCACCTAAATTTTTCTTAGGCTATGTGGAAGTTTAAATGGACTTAAGCCAATATGATTAAATTAATAATTAATTTTACATTCATAGGGTTATTGTAACTAGTAATTAATTTAGAATTAATTGCTTAGTTAATTAGAAACGCATTTATTGTAAAATAGTGAGAGAGAGAGAGAGAAGGTTGGCATGTCAATGTGCCCTGTGGTCCCCATTATTAGTACCACAACATGAGATATGGTGAAGGCTTCGAGATATCTTTATTTTCATCCCCCTAAAAAAGATTTCGAACTGTATTAATATCAAGGTTGACTTCTTATGAAGATAGGACTAAGTGATGTATTTTAGATTTGACCAGCCCTAAGACGACATTTTCTAAAATAAGTCATGGATTCTGAAATAATGGGTTATAATCACAAAGTCACAATTAAGTTTTGAGTGGGTAATTGTGACTTGATCAAATAAATGGTATCTTTTTTAGATATTTTAAGTTTTAATTAATAAGGATGAAAATATCTCATAGATAGTTTAAAATTAATATGATCGACCCTAAGACGACACATTAATTGTTGGGATGTCTTATCATGGATTAATAATTGTTAAGTTTATGTGTTTTATATGTTGCATTTATGCATCACATTTACTTTCTTAATTTTTTTATATTTATTTTAATTATATTGAATGATGTATGTTTTATTTCTTTCCAGTTATTATTATGTCTACATTGGGCAAACATATTACTGCTTTACTTGCAGTTGAAAAATTCAATGGTGATAACTTTATAAGATGAAAATCAAATTTAAATTTGATGCTAATATGTGAGAACCACAAGTTTGTCCTTACTAGGAATGTTCGGAAGAGCCAGCTGTCAATGCCCTTATAAATATTAGGGGCACATTTGATGCTTGGATTTAGTCCAACAATAAGACTAAGCGCTACATGCTTGTGAATAGGAATGATGTTCTCAGAACAAAGCATGAAAGCATGGAAACTGCCTATGAGATTATGGAATCTCTACAGGCGATGTTTGGGCAGCAATCTGATCAAAGTCATCATGAACCTACTAGGAGCTACATGACTACTAAGATGAAGAATGTTACTCCTGTTTGTGAACATGTTTTGAAACATAATCAACATAATGCATGAGGCAGAAGTACATGGGGCTACCAGTCATGAGCGAACTTAAGTCAACATTATACTTGAATCGCTCACACCTGCTTTCTCTGCGTTCACTACCAACTATATTATGAACAAGTTACAATTCAACATGACCCAGTTGTTAAATGAACCATAGACATTTGAGTCACTCAACAAGAGCATGACCAAAGAGAGTGAGACAATGTTATTGAGCAAAAACCTTCTTCCTCTAAAGTCAAAAGGATGAAGAACAATGGAAAGGACAGTGGTAAGGATAAGAAAGGGAAGAAAGCCAAGAGGTCACTTAAGGCCAAGAAGAACAAGAAAGAGAACAACTCCAATAAGAAAGAACCTAAGGAAAAATGTTTTCATTTTGGAGTTGAATGTCACTGGAAGAAAAACTGTAACAACTATCTCTCCGAGCTAAACAAGAAAGGTAAACTTGATTTATTTGTACTTGAACCTTGTTTAGTAGAATATGATTTATAATCCTCGATTATAGATTCAAGAGTCACTAACGATATATGTTTTTTTACATATGCTTGATTCTTCAAGGGAGATGCTGATGATGAGGTGAAAATGAGAGTTGACAGTGGTTCGCTCATTTATGTAAAAGCATTAGGAATAGCCTGTTTGAGTTTTGGAAATAAATTTCTTGTTTTGAACAATGTTCATTTTATTCCAAGATTTTCTAGAAATTTTATTTCTTTACCTTTGTTGCATGAACAAAATTTTGATGTTTCTTTTAATAATAATATGTTTGTTATTTCAAATAATGGTTTCAATATTTGTCATGTAAAAGTTTCAGACAGACTATATGTACTTAAACCAATTGAACAAACATTAAATAATTCAAAATTATTTAAAGTAGTCAATCTAAAAAGTAACAAATGATAAAAGATTTCTTAAGAAATCGATACCTATCTTTGACATCTTAGGTACGAACATATTAATCTTGACAGAATAAACTAATTAACAAAGTATAATGCTTTGAGAGAACTAAAAGTTGTAACTCTTCCGGTTTGTGAATCATGTCTAGAGTGTAAATGACCAAGAGACTTTTCTTTGTAAAAGGCCAAAGAGTCAAAAACCACTTGAGCTAGTACATAGTGACGTCTGCGGACCGATCAATATACAAGCTAGAGGTGGGTATGAGTGTTTTATCATATTTATTGATGATTGCTCAAGATACGGTTATACTTACCTAACATATAGAAAGTCTAAAGTTTTTGAAAAGTTTAAAGACTTCAAAACTGAAATTGAAAAGAAATTAGGTGAATCTTTGAAAACATTTTGCTTAGATTGACGTGGTGAATACTTGGATTTAGAATTTAAGGATTACCTGCTAGAGTATGACATTCTATCCTAACTCACAACTCCTGGAACGTCACAGCAAAATGGTATTTCATAAAGGAGAAACAAAACCTTATTGGACATGGCTAGGTCGATGTTTAACTACTCATCACTACCACTCACATTTTGAGGATATGCACTTCAAATGGCAACTTACATTTTGAGTGTAATTCCTTCTATGCTTGTAAACAAGACACCTTTAGAGTTATGGAATGACTTCAGACCTAGTTTGTGTCATTTCCGTATATGAGGGTGTCCGGCTCACGTTCTTATACCTAAGACTGGAAAGATAGACTCAAGGACTAAAGTGTGTGTATTTGTTAGCTATTATGAGTGTAAGCGATTCATTTCAATATGGTTTAGGGTGTTTTATCAAACCAAATAGCAAGTGCGATTTTTCACTGATAGAAACGAAACTAAATTGTGTAGTATACAACCCCTTGAACCAGACCGAACCGTAAAAAACTAGTAAAAAATTATATAAACTGAACTAGACCAATAAATGATTAGAATCAACTAGAAATACAGTGAAAGAAATAGAATGATCTAGAAGTAGAGAGGGAGAGGGAGAAAACATACATCATAGATCTTCCTTAAAGAAAGCAATAGAAACACGTTTTCTACAATGAAAAACTAAAATATATATTCTGAAGGATTTACAAACTATTGAACTCCATAGAAAACATATATCATAGAAAATTCATAAAAAACTTAGATCTAAAGCATAAATCATTAAAACAACAGTAACAAATAGGCAAACCAGTTCTTACTGCTCACGTTGTCTCTTTTCTTGCTCCTCTAGAAGGTTATCCTCTACGTTCTCAGATCTCTGAAACCCAATCATCTTAGAACCCAAAAATCTTTGATTAAGATGGAGAAAGAGACACCCGAGAGTGAGAGAGAGCGAGAAACAAACAATATACTTGTTGTCGTCCACTTCTCTATACTTTCCTATACCTGAGCAAGTGAGAGAAAGTAAGTGAAGAGTGAGACCGAGAGAGATAGAGAGCCGAGAGAGAGAGAGAGTTGGGAGAGAGCAAGGTTTGTGCGGCGCTGTGAAAGCTTAGAGAAAGCAAGGTGTGCGGCACTGATGAAGCACTGAAAGGGCTTAGGTTAGATGAGAGGGGGAGAGAGAGAGATTAGAAGAGGTAGGTTTGGGTAAAATGAAAGAGAGAGTGTGTGTGTTAGAGGTTGTGCGGCTAATGAGTGAGAGGTAGGGTTTTCAAAGGGACGTGGGTTTACATACCCCATCAAAACCCAGTGTTTTAAGGATATATATTATGATGCGGTTCGGTTCAGTGTAGTTTTCTTGATAAAATCGTAGATCGAACCGAACATAGCAATTTTTTGTATGTTAGAATCAAGCTAAACGCCCAAAACACCAAAACTGACCGAAGTAATGTGATTAAACTCGATTCAGTCAACTTTAGCGGTTTGGACAGTTTTACTTACATCCATACATGTTATGCTCCAAAAACAAGAGGTGTTTACTTTTATAGTCACAATGATCAAAATGTGTTTGTATCGACAAATGCTACTTTCCTCGAACACGATATATGATAAACTAAAACCTCAGAGCAAAATAGTTCTTGAAGAACTCATATCTGGTGAGACATAACATCTTCATTATTATGCGATAAATGATAAACCATAGAAACTATTGTTCCTGTTCAGGAAATCCTGATGCGTCATAGTGGGAGAGTTGTAAGACAACTTATTCGCTATGAACTCGAGGCACATGTCCTAGTGTCAGATACTAATAAAGACAATATATTAACCTTTAAAGAGGCAGTGGAAGATCCTGAAAAGGAGAAATGACGAGATTCCATGAACTAAGAAATGAAATCGATGTATTTCAATTCTTTTTGAAAACTTGTAGATCCACTTGAATAAGTCCGTGGATGTAAATGAATCTTTAAGAAGAAAAGAGGTGCAGATAGGAAAGTAGAGACTTTGAAGGCACGAACTAGTAGCCAAAGGTTATATTTAAAGGGAATCAGTCGATTATGAAGAGACATTCTCTCCCATTGTCATGCTAAAATCAATTCGCATTATTTTATCCATAGCCGCTAATTTAGACTATGAAATATGGAAAATGGATGTCAAGGCAACCTTTCTGAATGGCTGTCCTAAAGAAAGCATATATATGATGCAACTAGAATGGTTCGTGAAAAGGGGCAAGATCAGAAAGTATGCAAGTTGCTTAAATCCATTTATGTATCGAAGCAAGCATTGAGATCTTGGAATTCTTACCTTTGATGAAACTATTAAATCGCATGGCTTCAAACAAAATGTTGACGAAGCTTGTGTTTATAAATACATCAAAGATAAAAAAAGTAATTTTCTCAATTCTTTACGTAGACGATATTCTAGGCATTGGGAATGATGACGAAACTTTGTCAAAAGTAAAGAAGTGGTTAGATGAAAAATCTTAAATGAAAGATTTAGGAGAAGCGAGCTATGTTCTAGGCATCCAAATTTTAAGGGATGAGAAGAACAAGCTCTAGGCACTTTCTGAGACGTCTTATATTGATAAGGTGCTAGAAATATTTTTATGAAAAATTCCAAGAAAGGTCAATTACCAACCAGACATGGAATTGTCCTTTTTAAGGACCAGTGTCCTAAGACACCTCAGGAGGAAGATGATATGGGAAATGTTCCTTATGCTTTAGCAGGCAGGAGTCTTATGTATGTCATGTTGTGTACGAGACCGTGCATATATTATGTAGTAGGAATTGTCAGTCATTATCAATCAAATGCTGGTTTTGAACATTTGATCGCAGTAAAGCACATTCTCAAGTATCTTTGGAGAATAAGAAATTGTATGTTTGTTTATTCAGGAGGAGACCTGAACCCCACTTGATATGCTGATTCTAATTTATAATTAGATAGAGATAGTTAAAAGTCGATGTCTGGATCAATATTCACCATAGGTGGAGAAGCTTTAGTCTGGAGAAATATTAAACAATCCAATATTGCATATTCTACCATGGAAGCCGAACATATGGTGGTTTGTGAAGCTGCGAAAGAAGCGGTTTAACTCAAAAAGTTCTATAATGATCAGGAAGTAGTTCCAGATATGGATAAGCCATTAATGTTGTGTTGCGACGACAGTGGGGTGGTAGCTAATTCAAAGAAACCAAGGAGTCACAAGAGGAGCAAGCACATTTATAGGAAATATCATCTTGTAAGAGAGATCGTACACTGAGGAGATGTGACTGTTATGAAGATAGCATCAGATCTGAACCTGGCTGATCCTTTTACCAAGATACTTCCAGCGAAGTCGTTTGATGGTCATGTGCGAAACATGAGGTTGAGAGAGAAACCACATTTACTTTAAAATTAATAAGCACTTTTTTCTTATAATTGTATTATCTTTTAAATAATTAATATAAATATCTGAAAATTTCATATTCATTAATGAGACAATGATCTTATATTAGTAAGAGATGATTAAGATAATAGATGATGAATAAAATAATTCACAACATATTAAAATATGAAATTTTTAATAATTTGTTGCTAGTACAATTTGCTAAGCATTTTGAATGCATATGACCTAGATCCGGATTGGTGATGTGGACAGACATCTTAGTGAATTAATATTTTTATTAACTTACTGTTTATCATAAAAATTTAATACACATCAATCGGATGATCATATATAGATCAATCTAAATCGTGAGTAGTCATAAACTACTATACATGTCTACTGGATCTTTTGATTCACTCGTTAAAATTTATTTATAAAATAGGCTAGTGACTTTTGATTTGGAGATTCAGTGAAATGCATGGTTGAGAACATGATCTTATAAGATTTAGAATCCAGGCTTTCCTAACCGATCGTATATTGATTCTCTTAATTATTAATTATAGAACTGAATGGTTATTGAGCTCAAATTTTATAATACGATTATAATTGACCGTTCACTAGTGAATTAATAGTACTTAAGGATCAATAGGTAATTAGATGGGTAAAATTATAATTTTGACCAGCTCTAATTTACTAATCAAGAATTGGACGACAAAACTATATGAAGTGATTATATCAATGGACTACACGAGTGAAATTCCATATTTATAGTGGAGTAATAATTGAATTAATAAATGAAATTATTTAGTTAAAGAGTTTAATTAATAATCTGATTTATTAAAACTTAGAATTATGGGTCCATGGTTCCCAAACCGTATCTGTACCACACAATTTAAGGTGTGAATGTTTCAAAGCATAAGAACATGACTAACTTGTAAAAGAAATTAAGCTTTCGGGGCAAATATATAATATGAGATAATTATATATTATTATTTAATTGAGAATTAATTAATTAAATTAATTATTGTAATTTTCAAAAATTACAATTAATTTACTATATATCATTTATTATTTATTAATCGATGATGAGACAATATATCTGATTTGTGAAATTAAGTAATATTAAATTATTATAAGATAATAGTTTGAATTTGAATTAACTAATCTGTTAATTTTATATTAATAGATAAGTTAGTTGATATGTGTTATCAGATAAGTTAAATTTGAATTAAGTGATATTTAGATATTTATATGATTAAATAATAAATTTAAAAAATTATCACGTAGCATATCAGACTGCCACATGCCAATTACTGATTTTAAATCAGGGATTGGCGTGGCACACTGTAGTGACACACGACATTGCAGTGTAGCGCTGACTGTAGTGGGTCTCACTGCAGTGACACATTTGTAAATAGTTTATTATTTTATCTAAACCTAAAATCTAATGAGACTTGACCTAGAATATGTACACACAATATTTTATTGCCCTCAACAATAAGATATCTGGCTGATTAATCATTAATCAAAGTTCTGCGAATTCTCTAATTCTTTCTCAGAATTATGTCTCAAAAGTTCTTCTCCAAATCTCTAGTTCTCATCTGTCGAGTACATTTGGAGATAAAAAAATTATTCTTGATTCATTCTACATGCCCACACATGTCCTAATATGTTTGAGGATTGGTTTGAAAGTTCTTGATGTGTATCTCAAAATCTGTTCATCGTGGAATCGAACGTTCATTATTGTTACTAGAAGATACGAGGACACTTGAGAGACTTCAAGAGGTAAAATCATTTTCTTTGAATGTCTATTAATTTAATGTATAAATACATAATGGGTCCTCATAGAAAACTTGTGTTTCACAAAAAATATTTTTTGGGATTTGTGGTGGCACGATTGGTTTTTCAATCAATAAATTTTTGAACCCCCCCATTCTACGGCGCGCGCGCCGTGATTCCAACAAGCTCGTCATCGATTGACACTTTAACTATTGTGGAACTAGTAAAATGAACATGGGTTGCACATATATGAATTTTTTTGGAAAAAATACTTGTACACCCCTTGAGATTTACCTAAAAGACATGGACACCCCCTGTAATATAAAAAAAGACAAATATGTCTGATCTGTTACAAATAGTTTAGTTTTAGAATGGAATGACAAAATAACTTTAGATCCAGACCCATTTAAGTATATTGACCGTACCCAAGAAAACCCATACCAGAGAAAACCCTGATCGAGAAAACCATGAAAATACGAAATTGAGTTATTTCCCACATGACCCAAGAAAACCCTTAAACACGAAAATTTGGGTTGTACCAGTAAGCAATATAGAAAATTAAGGTATTCTAGGTATTTTGAGAAGCTTTAACGCCGTTAGTAGGGAAAATAATATTTTTGGGTTTTTTAGTCTCCAAACTAAAATGTCAAGGGAGGTCCGTATCTTTTCTTAAACTACGGGTGAAGTCCGTGTCTTTTAGGTAATCCCCATGGAGTGTCTAAGTACTTTTCCCATGTTTTTAATACATTTTTTCTAACACCATACTTTTGAGTAAAAGTCGATCATGGGACTAAGTGTGTCATAATGTAGAAAATACAATAGCTAGTGTATAATTGAATTACTGGGATTACTAACAGAGATTTCAAGAAACCATTAGGCTTAATTAGTAGGAGAATGTTGCATGTTGTTCTTAGAACAATGGGCATGTTTTAATTTTTTTTATTTGGAAGATAAAACTCTTTGTCTTTTAAGAATTTATCTTATGGTGATTAAGTAATTGGTTAATATATGAATGATTGACACATCACTTGAACAATTAAAATTTGATCATAGTAGAATTAATCTAATTTAAATTCAAAAAATACACCTACTGAATTAGTGCCCAGTTTCTTTTAAAATTTTATATAAATAAACCCACCTGATTATTGCTCGGGTAACAAGACCGAGCTAAACATCATTAGCAACTCAAAATGTGGCAACCAGTGTTTGCCACATCATCTAGGCGTCGTACTTTTTTTAACAAAGGAAAAACTATTTCATTCCTCGCGATCACTATGTACATCCTTAAACAAAAAAAGACAGAAAGCCAGTGAGAAGAGAAATAACCCGAGTTGCAATTATAGCAACCATGCTCAGCTAGCTATGCTACAGTTTTCTAAGTTATTAACAACACTATTACATTAACAATGATAAACAATTTTTATGGGCTTCTTGGGCAGCCACAAACTCATTGATTGTGTTTTCTCCACAGTTTTAAAGCTTCAATAGGGTCTAGATTTGAGTCTCTGAAGACACATGTGTTTTTGCATGTTCATATGTTCCATTGACCGTATGTTATAGCTCTAAGAAAAACTAAACTATATGAGAGGTGACAAGATAACATGAGTAGATTCTTCCCGACTATGTTAAAGTCTTTGCCACAGAAATGCCATGCAACAGGCTGAATGCCTGAGGCAAATCAAAATGCACGCGCAAACAAGCATTGAAAGAATAGATGAAGGATCGAATTTTCATGGTTGTTTCATAAAGGCTAGGTCAGCACGATAAGGTGACATCATCTTTGAACAAGCACGTCCCTAGCACGTCCCTAGTGGGTAAACATCCTTTAATACAACGCCATACAAAGAACTTCAGCTTCGGGGCCACTAAGTTTCCATGGAGAGATATATACCGTCTAGTCTGCTTTCAAGTTATCATTTTGTCAAAAGGTTGAGGATCCAACCTTATACATCACATGTAAGTGTTTAGCTAAACGATAACCAGACATCATAGTATAGTTTCCCATCTTGTCATATGTCCACCACAAAAATAAGGGTGAGACATATCATCCCCAATTTTTTGTAAGATATCTTTTTGGAGAAGCCGTTTACCCTAACTAAGCTACACTAGCCCCATGAGGCTCTATTTAGATACTTGTCTTAGAGGAAAACGTTCAAATAGAAATACTTATTACATAAAACTCGGGCTAAAAGGGAGGAAGGCTGTGTCAAAATTGGTCAGCAGTTCTTAGCTAACAGTGCTTTGTTGAGGCACTCCAAATCTCTGAAATTTAGTCCTCATTCATCCCTGTTCTTAGTGAGCTCGTCCCATACAAGCCAATGAAGTTTCTTATAAAACTCTGTTGAACCCCATCAATAACGTGCCGTGATATTCTGCATGTTAAGAGAGAAACTAGAAACTTCAAACACCTCATCATGTAAACTAGAAGAGCAAACGCCACCACTTTTAGCAAAACCTCTTTCCCTGTTAGTGAGAGTAGTTTTTTTCGACCAACCATTGATTTTTTGATCCAACTGCTTCCTTATATCATCAAAGAGTTTTCGTTTTGATCCCTCAACCGCTGTCGAAATGCCCATGTATTTCCTAAAACTGCCACAGCTCGATATGCCCAAGATGTTGGCCAATTGACGTTGTCATTCTCTAGGAGTGTCTGGGGAGAAGTAGAGGGAGCTTTTCCTAAAATTAAATAATTGTCTAGAATCCGCTTCATATGTTGTCAATATTTACAGTATATGAAAAAATTCTTCAGTCTTGGCACGGAAAAACAAATTTGAATCGTCTGCAAAGAAAAGATGTGAAATGGAAGGTGAAAGCTGCCTAGGATAGAAGCCATGGATAAGACCGTCCCGAACTACCGTGGATAACAACTTCGAGAGTAGTTCAGCGCATAGGATAAAGAGGTAAGGGGACAATAGATCACCATGTCATAAATCCCGTTGTGGTGAGAAAAACTCTGTTAAAGTACCATTGAATGTGATAACGTAGGAAACTGATTGGATGCATTCGTTAATCCAACCCCACCATAAAAGAATTGAAATTGAGTTTATCAAGCACTGCATCCACAAAACATTCCATACGATCATACACTTTTACCATGTCAAGTTTGATGATTGCATCACCATGTTTTCCTTTCGTTTTGAGCTTCAGCAAATGAAGAGCTCCATGATTGATAAGGATATTGTCACTTATTTGACGTCTAGAAATAAAAGCCCATTCAAATTCACTAATTAAATGGAGCAATATGATTTTCAATCTATTACAAAATCTTTATAAACCACGTTGCATAAAGCGATTGGTCTATAATCTTGTAGAGTGCACGGGTGAGGATCTAGGCGTCATACTTGAGTCCTCCATCTAGCACTACACTGAGCTATAAACTACGCTACTCAATCATCTATCTGACACGTCTACCACTTTTATGGATACAGATTCCCTCATGTTGGTAACATGAGGGTTATATCTCCTCCTTTTATTTTTACTTTTTCTGGCAGCTTTTTCATTTTTCATTTTTTTCTTTTCTTTTTTTTGTTTCCCATAGCTGCATCTGGCTCGTCCGTTTTCACAATGGGCGGTTCAGATGCAACAGTCCTGTCTATCTAACGGTGCAGCCGGTTTTTTCCTTCCTTCCAATTCCCGTTAGGCGCTAGCTATAAAAACAACATACTCCTCTTCTACTTCTTCTTCTCCCCCTCCTCTCTTTCATTTTGGTTTTCTAATTAAGTGAAAGATTCTATCTTTCTTTTATCAGCTACCAGATTTCAAGGTCGGTAGCTCTGACTGATCTTTCTTGTTCTTTATTACATTTTGTTATTTCTTTTGATCAATGGTTTAATGATGACTTACTTACATGCTTAGTGTAATAGTTTTAAAAGATGATTGAGACTTTAAAGGAAACTCCGTTTAATCGGGACATTTTGTTTTACTTTTCCCCCTTGATCTTTTGATTCTGATTTCGGTTGAATGCTTAATAAAATGATGTTATGCTTATTTCACTAAGTTTCTAATTGGGGAGAGTTGAGAAATGGTGGTTCTATATTGTGAATCAGTGCTAGCTCACCTCACCATCGAGCAATAAATATATTCATCACAAAGGTGAGTTTGTTACACAAAATGATTACATGAGATTGTGCTACAGGAGCACGAGAGAATACAAAGGCTAACATCCAATCACAACCAAGTATGTCTAACTAACTCTTGCTTTAGTAATATGTGCTGGCATGGCAGTATAAAAGGGAGAATGCTGAGGTGGCTGAATAGGTGGCTTAGCATCCCCCATCAAGCTCAAAAGGGCATCAACAACATTGAGCTTGTCCTTGAAGAAAAGGAATAGAGGGTCTGAGAGTGGTTTGGTGAAGTTGTCAACAATTTGTTTTGCAGAGGGGACATACTATATCAAGAGTTGCTTGGCCAGGACCTTATCTCTGATGAAGTGAACATCAATTTCAATGTGTTTGGTTCTGGCATGTTGGACAGGGTTGGAAGCCAGCGAAGAAGCACGTTGATTATCACACCAGAGCACGGGAGGAGAGGAGACAGTGATATGGAGCTCACTGAGAATGGATTGAAGCCAAGTTATCTCAGAGGCAGTATGAGAAAGGGCTTTATACTCACTTTCAGTGCTTGAGCGTGCTACAACTTGTTACTTTGTGGAGGACCAAGTTACCAGACTGTCCCCAAGATAGATTACATACCCCTCAATAGACTTTCTGTCATCAATACTCCCAGCCCAGTCGGCATTAGAAAAAGCTGCGAGAGAGTACTGAGATGCCGGTTTGAGTAGAAGTCCCTCATTAATTGTGCCTTTGAGGTACCATAGGATGCGTTTGCAAGTCTGCCAATGAATGATGATGGGTTTGTGCATAAATTGAATGAGTTTACTGACAAAAAATTATATATCAGGTCTGGTGATTGTGGCATATTGTGAGGCTCCCAAGATACTCCTAAACAGTATTATCTCAGAAAATAACTCTCATTAACTAGCTGAAAGTTTGATGGATGGAGATGCCAGTGTAGAACAAGCCTTGCATTGGTGAGAGAGGCTTTCTGTAGCAGATCTTGAGCGTATTTGGATTGAGATAAATGGAAACCAGCAGAGGAGGAAGCCATTTCAATACCAAGAAAGTTATGTATTTAGCCCATGTCTTTTAGAGAGAACGTAGCATGTAGATCAGTGATGAGATGTTCAATAAACCTGTTATCATTACCAGTGACAAGGATGTCATCCACATAGACTAGGATGTAGATCAATCTATTGCGTTGATGCAGAACAAACAGTGAAGTGTCTGAGTGAGTGGATATAAAACTTTTGTGAGCAAGTGAGAACTTTAGTCTGTCATACCATGCTCGGTGTGCTTTCTTAAGCCCATAGAGAGCTTTTCTTAGTTGACAAACATGATGAGGTTTATTAGGATCAATGAAGCCCTCAGGTTGACTCATGAACATAATTTCTTGCAGCCAACCATTTAGAATTGCATTGTTGACATCAAGTTGTCGCACTTGCCACACTACAAGAAACAATGGCTTTAGTGACCAACATTTTGGTCGCTAAAGCAACAAAAAGTCATCGTGAAAGCCTTTCACGACAAACAAAAGTTCATCGTGAACTTCGTCGCTTTTACTTTGTCAGCAAAAATCTTTCGCGACCACTTTTAGGAGTCGTCACGTTAGACTTTTGCGACGAAATAAAGACTTTCGTGACCAACAATAAAGACGTCGCCAAAATTTTTCGCGACTATAAGAAAGTTGGTCGCCAAAGGTTTTTCGCGACCAAAAAAAATTTCGTAGCAAAAATATTTTTGTTTTCGTCAACCAAATTTTGCATTACAAAAATGTTGTAATAATAAATAATATCACCTGTAATAGCAATTAACATCATCAGAAAGTTTATCAAGCCCAAAATTTTCTAAGAAATACATAACATATCGTTATATATAATAGTTCATTACAAAATTCTCGAATCATAATTCATTATAGGATTTGATTAACAAATGTATCCGGAAGATAATAAAGTAGAGAGTATTTATAGTTTGATGTTAACTACAAAGCTTAACAAATATTCTATAGCTCATGTTTCCGTTGTTGAGTCATCATCAGGAGATGAAAAACCTTTTTGACGAGCCCAAGCAAGTAGGCTTTGCAGTGGACTCTTCATCGACTTGATTTGGTTTTTTAGTTCTATATTTTCAACTCTAACTCGACTCTTTTTCTTGGAAGATGTCGGTGGGGCTCCATGTTCAAGACCTCTATTTCACCGGAGAACTTCTTCAACTATCTCTTTTTCAGAGTGAGGTGTGGCATCCTCAGCGATAGACTCATATTGTAAAACGCACACACGTTCCTGTGTAACATCACAATGAGTCAAGTTTTAAATTAAAACTAACACTAGTGGAGCATCAATTAGAAAGTATTCAAACATCATCATCAAGCACGCTCAGATACAAAGTGATAACCCCCTCCCCCACCCCAACCATTCACACCCACACACGAAACTAACACTATTATCAAGATAAGGAGCATCGATTCACAAGATATTCAAAAATCATCTAACACGTTCAGATACACTACTGGAGCATCAATTAGAAAGTATTCAAATATCATCATCAAGCACGCTCAGATACAAAGTGTATCATTCTACCAACCTTTTGTAGCACTGGAATGCGTGTTGTAAAACATTTCAATTCGAGTAGGCGCTACCCCAGTTGAAGATTCATATCCAAAATGCAACAAAAGTTGAGTCATTAATTACTATATACTAAACATTATGAAGAATACTGAAATAATATTTTGATTCACCTGACGAAATCGATGATCAAGAAAAGATACATTCCCTCCATTATGATTGTATGGAAGGTTTTGACGGTTTTGAGAATTGGTTTTTGAGTGTGCCTATATAATAAATAAGTTTTATGATTGAAATAATTAGTCAAATAACCAAAATGTAATAAATAAGCTTTGATAATAGGAATTACCTCAAATTTCTTCGTCTCCCAAACTGTGCATAGTCAATCCCAATCATCCTGTGATACACCCTTATAAGGATGTCATCGTGCCACTATTGGATCTTTAAATATTTTATAATGTCTATGCAATGTGTACTTGTATCCTTTGTATGTGTTCGCTACTTCAAATTTAATCCAATCGATCATAGCATTATTGGTCGATTCAAAAGTAAATAGACCTGCAATACTCTTTTACTATCAGTCACGCAATAAAGAAAATATAGCAATAAGTAGATGTATCATTATTACCTGCAGCCTATCAATTATAACTGCCAGGAATTCTTCAGGCACATTGGACCAACCCTCAAATTGAAGCGGTTTGAATTGTCGTACAAGGGCACCGATCTCAAGGTTGAATTGGATGGTCCACTTTCTAACAGGTCTAACAACACCGGGAGGAGGAGTATCAATAGGTAATTTTCCAAACTGGCTCACTAACCTCTCCAACTCAATCCCTCTTGTTGGCTCGCGAAACCTTCTCGCACTCCCAGAAGAAGATGAAGCCCTTACAAAAAAATCAAAGAATAAGAAACCATTATAATAAGAACTATTACAAAGTGTATATACCTGAATGGGAACCATCTTCTTCAGTAGAAGATCCTACAGCAGTATCTAGATTTGGAAGAAGAGTATTTCTTTCGGGTGACATTATTAATCTGCATAAAGATAAGTGGCATGAAAGAAGATCATAAACAAGTTATTGCTTACAAAATAAATTAAAGCAAATTTAAGAAGAAATGAATGAATATTTTACGCTAATAGGCTCACCGTTACTTTAAAATTCAATATATATCATCATCACTTGGTATAAAATCACCTGAATCATCATCATAATTAACCAAAGTGTCATCTTCATTGTCATCGTCATCAATAAAATCAATATCTTCAATATTTCTATCTCCTACTCCAATAGCATTTGCATCTATTTTAGAAGGTTCCACATCATGCCTCTGAAATGGCATTGTTTCTGACTCATCTAGATCGATAGATGGCAAAGTTCTTTCAGTAGGCCATATGACTTCATCTTGTTTTATCTCAAGAACATCTCATAAATGTTTATGTTGAACCTTTTGCACCACTTTCCAATTGACTCCAGATTTGCAATCATCAACATAAAAGATTTACTGTGCTTGCGATGCGAGAATAAAAGGCTCATTTTCATACCAATTTTGGCTCACATTTACGCAAGTGAAACCAATATCTCTCTTCATTCTATTTCTTTTTGCATTTGTGTCAAACCATTCACATCTAAATAATATAACTTTTCTTGTACATACTGCATCTCAATCACTTCTTTTAACCTATGAAAAAATTCAGTCTCTTCTCCATCATGTTCTCCTAGAACTACTAAGTCACTATTTTGGGTTGTCTGGTGATGATCACGATCTATATTATGGTATCGAATTCCATTGACAATACAACCAGAATATGACCTGACACGATTATCTGGACCAAAGCATATAAATCATCATCGGCTTCTAATGACCCTTGACAGCGCAACTCAATGATCTAATAAAAATAACAAAGTATTAGTTACTTCCGTACTAATTTTAATGATAATATATATATATAATCAAATACGTACACATACCCAATTTCTAAACCATTCACAAATTGGTTTTGATGTCTTGAACTTAAATCAACCCGACTAACTCTGTTTAATTCTCACATGTGCTCTCTACACATATTAATCATTTTATTTTAATGATTTGTGACATAAAAACAACCACTGAAAATTAGACTTAATCATGTTAGTGATATACTTACACTAAGTAAGGTTGTAGCTCATTGCAATTATTCAGCACATGCCATTGGGCAATCTCTAATTCTTGTTTAGAAAGCTGAACTATTTTCTTACCACCAGTTGGACGAGCTCGTGGAGTGAAGATAGCTACTAACCCCTCATTTAGTTTGTCAAAGTACTCATCATCATTCCTCTCATTCCGTGTGAATTTGGTTTCAACGCCACGGAGATACAATAAGCAAAAAGTCAACAACTCGTTAACAATGTAGGCTTCTGCAATTGAACCCTCTAAACGAGCTTTGTTTCTAACATATTGTTTGAGTGTACGCAAACTCCTGTCATATGATAGCAATTACATTGTGCAGGAAATATTTGACGTGTAAGTAAAGGAAAAGCTGAGAGATATACCTTTCAATTGGGTACATCCAACTATAACCAACAGGACCACACAATTTCACTTCTTGCGATAAATGAACTACCAAATGTACCATAACATCAAAGAAAGTTGGGGGAAATATCATTTCTAACTTACATAGGATCAAACTGATTCCATCTCTAAGAATATCCAAGTCCTTAGTGTTCAGTGTTTTCGAGCACAATTCTTTGAAGTAGTTAGACAACTCAACCAAAGCAGTGCACACATCCTTACCCAATAAACCACGAATCCCAACTGGTAAAAGTCTTTAAAGTAATACATGACAATCATGGCTTTCCAATCTTGAAACCTTACCCTCAGCTTGGTTGATACATTGTGATATTTTTACTGCGAAGCCATTTGAAAACTTGACTGACTTTAAGAAACCATAAAACTTTCTTCTCTCCTCTACTGTCAATGTGTAACATGCAGGTGGTTTAAAATATTTGTTCCCTTTTAGTTCAAGGTGTAGTTCTTTTCTTATATTCATGTCGGCTAGGTCCAATCGAGCTTTGTAAGTGTCTTTTATTTTGCCTTCTATATTCAACAATGTACCTAATATATTATCGCAAATATTTTTTTCAATATGCATGACATCTAATTTGTGCCTAATTTTCAACTTACACCAATATGAAAGTTGAAAAAACACACTTTTCTTAGTCTAATTAAGACCATCTAAAGGATGATTTCTTTTTTGTCTAACTTAGTTGGGTTTTTGCCAAACTTGACAAATTGAATTTGATCTAATTGCCTCAATGTATCTTCTCATGTCAGCTTTATTGGCATCATGAAACTCTTATTTAGCATCATGCAATCTACTCCACCATATATGATCACAAGGCAAATATCGTCGATATCCCATGTAACATATTTTACTTCACAACCTCAACAAAGATGCACCTTTGTTTCGAACAGAACATGCCAAGTACTATTTCATGCTCCAACCAGACAAATCTCTATACGCTGAAAAGTAATTTATTGTCCACAACACAACAATATGCATGGTAAAAGATTGCCCAGAAGTGACATCAAATGTTTGCACCCCATCCCACAATTATTTTAACTCATCTATCAATGGTTGCAAATACACATCAATATCTTCACCGGGTGATATAGGACCAGAAATTAGTAACGCCATCATAAAGAACGGTTCTTTCATACACTTCCATGGAGGAAGGTTATAAGGTACTAATATGACTGGCCACATGCTATATAAGTTGCTCATATTTCTGAATGGATTAAATCCATCCATTGCAAGTCCTAATCTTACATTTTGAGCATCTTCTGCAAACCAACTATATTGCTTATCAAAATCCTTCCAACCTTCTTAATCAGTAGGATGCCTCAATACACCTTCAACGTTGACATGTTTCTCCTTGTGCCATCTCATGTCGGACGATGTGTATTTTGACTTGAACAATCTTTGAAGTCTGGGTATAACAGGAAAGTAACGCAAAACTTTTTGGGGAACTTTCTTACCCTTCCTATCATCCATTTTATATCTTGGTTCACCATATTCAGGACATTTATCTTTTCTTTCATTCTCTTTCCAGAATAAAGCACAATCATATTTACAAGAATGAATGGTGTCATATCCTAACCCTAAATCTCTTAATTTTTTTGGCTTCATAGTAAGAGGCTAAAATTTTTTAGCCTACTAGATGAGAACCATTTAAAACTTCAAGTAATTGGTCAAATGACTTATTGCTCTAATGATTAAGCACTTTGATATGCATCAACTTCACTAATAAAAGACAGTGAAGTATACTTTTGACAACCAGGATAAAGTTCTTCTTCGGCTTCACTAAACAAATCACTAAATCTATCTAAGATCTCTGCATTTAAATTTATTCTATCAGTATTATCCTCTCCAACTCGTTCACCGTTCACCATTCACCTCCATCCCAACAAAACCGCACATGTTAACATTTCTCTCATCTCATCACCATCCTCGACATCATCACACCATCAATGTAAGATGTAGTATTATTCATCTCCATACTTGGTGAAAATGTTTATATCTTTATATCTCTTCACCATGAAACACCCAACGATCATAGTTCAATGTCATTCCATATTGGCACAAACGCATTTTAACTTCTATTAAAGACAATTGTCTTGAATTAAGACATTTTTTACATGGACAACGAGTTTTCCCCTCTACATTGAGATAATTACTGGCCACGCTCATAAACTGTGAAATACCATCAATATACTCCTTGGACAATCTATTAGAATATTTTATCCAACTCTTATCCATTTTGTTATTCTGTAAATTAAATAACTATTTAGAGATACTCTTAACAAAATATCCTTAAATTACATATATTAAAATGCAAAGTTAATTAAGAGGAAAACAGAATTCAGAAACAAAGATGAGATAGTTACAGGGAATCGATTAGTTAGAATTTAAGAGATGTAAATGGTAAATATTGTTTCTGAATTAAAAACGTATTGAAGAGATGCAATCTGATAGCTTCCAATTAAAGGAACCTTTCATATTCTAAGAAATGTAACCGTTGAACTAAACTTTCAAGCATGTATACTTCTAATACTTTTGAAGTAACCTTTCAAAAAATATTTTTAAAAAGGTATCAAAATGTAAGATTACATGTAGAAAAGAGAAATGCCTTTAGATTATAGGTATAGTTGTAATTAATTATAAAATAATTGGACATAAATTTATTTTGGTCATACATGAAAATATATGAAAATATATGAAAATAAGTGTATATTTATAAATAAAAGTGTTTGTCAGTATGTACTTTGGTCATACAATAATCAATGCATGAATTATAATTATAGCTTACATTCGAAGGCATTGACACGAACATTTGTAGTAACTATAGTAAGACTGTCAAACATTCCTACTTTCCCATAGTACTTAGCATAACGCAATTTTGGTGCTTCAATATTAATCCAATCTTGAATAAAATTACATTTCTCTATCACTAAACTTCTCAGCCTCAATTCCTTTCCGTTGATCTCAAGATGATTTATGTTCCTACATTTGTTTAGGCTTAAAGAGCTGATAAATCCGTTTTTGCCACGTAATGTCCTATGGCTAGCAAGAGACTGATTAAGGCCTTTGAGGCAAATGGGTTCAGTTATAGAGTATGTGAAGAGCTTCGAATCTCTTATGCTCGAAGTGGGTAGTATAAGTAAAAAAGAGAAGCTTTACAACTTTATGATGAACAAGATTGGTTGACTTCCGAGTAATCGACCCTCATTCAGAATTGTTTCCCTGAGTAGGGCGGTGTACTGCTGTTGCTGTACGGTCTTCACCCACCCGTTCACTCGACTACCACAATTAGTCTGTCTGCCCTTCTTCATAAGTAGCTGGACTTGGATCTTCATAAGCAACTGGAACTATCAAAAGGAAATTTCAATTGGCCCTCTAAAGGCTATAGCCCTCTTTCTTTTGTCCAAGAAAATAAAGAAATAATTAATATATTCAAGATAATTAAGTATTTATAAAATACCGTCTCAATTCATCCTATTTCATCAGATCCAAGATGTGATATGGTTCCGAAGGATGAACTGGATACGGACAGTTCCAATAAGATTTCATTCTTGAACAAAAATCCATTTTTTGATTTATTTCATCTATTCCATGACCAGAACAAGAGGGGATACACGTTACACCATGATTTTGAATCAGAAGAGAGATCTCAAGCATTTTACAATCCAGTAACAATTTTTTAATAGATTCAACACTGAGTTCAATCCAACCCAATGACAAATGTTTATGTAATTCAAAGTGACTGGATTCACGTACTTGGAAATCATTCGAGAACAACGCTAAAGCGATGAAACTTTTATTTCCTCTGTAAAAGTATGACTCGATGGCGACAAATAATATATTTCGTCGGCAAAAGTACTACTTTTGCCGACCAATATCTTTTTTCATCGCTAAAGCAATACCTTTTAGCGACGAAATTCTAATATTTGTCGACAAAAACCTAAAGAAAAATTGGCGCGCCTCTCTCCTGCTTTTTTGGGTAAAATATCAGGATCTTTAGCGACTAACAAAGGACACTTTTAGCCACAAATTTAACTTCGTGGCTAAAAGTTTGATCACTAAAAGAGGCTTCTCTTGTAGTGACATGTGTGAGTCAAGGTTATTGTCAGAACTACTTTGATGGTGACAGGCTTTACAACAGCACTAAACGTCTCAGAATAGTCAATCCCGGGAGTTTGGTGAAACCCCTTGGCCACAAGGCGAGCTTTGTGCCTCTACACAATACTATTTGGTTTGAATTTCAGCTTAAACACCCATTTGTTGCCGACTAGGTACATGTCAGGTTGGTATGGGACAAGTTCCCAGGTATGATTCTGAAGAAAAGCATCAAACTCAGATTTCATAGCTTGTTTCCATTTAGGAGAGGATATAGCTTCTTTAACAGTGACTGGTTCTGTAGTGGAAAGAGGATGATAATAGCTTGCAGAATAGAACTTAGGCATATATATGCTAGCTTTGGATCTGGTAACCATATGATGAACATTTAAAGTGGGTGAGGGTGAGGAATGTAGAGGTAAAGAGTGAAGAAAAAGAGGATGAAATGAAGAGGTTACCAGGTTGAGAAGCTGAGGAGTGCCTAGGAGAACATATGCTAGAAGATGGGCATGGTGCTGCTGTTGAAGCAATGTTTCTAGCAACAGGGAAGACAGACCAGGTAGGAGGATTATAAGGTTGGACATACTCAGAAGGTGAATATGACATAAAACTAGAGGAAAAAAGGGAACACAAATTCATTAAAAATGACATTATTCGCAGTATAAACTCTACCAGAGGAGTGGAGACACATGTAACCTTTATGTATAGGAGAGTAACTAATAAAGACACATAGATCAGAATGAAATCAAGTTTGTTTGACCTATATGGTCTGAGATGTGGAAAACATGCACTCCCAAAGACCCTAAGAAAGGAGTAGTCCAGAATTCGGTTAAAGATCATATGAAAAGGAGATTTGTGGTGCAAAATGGGTATGGGTAGTCTGTTAATCAGAAAGAAAGCTGTAGCCACAGCTTCCCACCACAAGGTTAAGGGTATGGAAGCTTGGGAGAGGAGTGTGAGAGTAGTTTCTAATAGATGTCTGTGTTTTCTCTCTGTCCCTACCATTTTGGTTGTGTCTCTGTATGTGGGGGCAAGGGTGTCTTAATAAGACTCCTTCACTGTCAAGGTACTTCAAAGCTTCTAAATTCCCCACCCCAATCTGACTGAACTACCTTGATGGGCAAGCCAAATTATTTTTCCAGCATTTTTTTGAAGTAATGAAAGTAGACATGGCATCAGACTTTGGCCTCAATGGGTAAACCCATGTAAACCTAGTGAAGTCATCAAGGGAGTGAATGTAATATTTTTACCCAGAGTTAGAAGCAATAGAGGTTGGGCCCCAAAGGTCTGTGTGGATATGCTAAAGTGGTTGGGTAGTTCTAGTTAAGGTAGTAGGATAGTGTTGAACATGACTCTTCACTTTGATACATGAATAACATAAATTGTAGCTTGTGATGGTTATCTTTAATATTGGCCATTTTTTTAAGGTGGCAAAGGTGATTTTGGATGAGGGGT